>APFE031478837.1:0-26820 GCA_000404065.3 Pinus taeda
TCACACTTCTGCTTCTTGTTGATAGCACTAGGGCATATCAAATTTGTGTTCCTAAGGCCTTTAGGACAATCTTATCCAACCCACTCCAGAGCAACTCTCCCTTCCAATTAATTTGCTCCACATTAACCCTATTTTCCTTCATTGTATTAGCCTTATACTATGCGTATAAAAGTGCACTTTTGTACAACTACCTAAGGTTGGATGTGGTCCACTTCAGGAGAGACATATGCATAGTATCTTTGCACAATACACCCAGAATTTGTGTACCAAGTCATAGTCCATATGTCTCCTTCTTAGGGTCTCGTTCCTCTCTCCCATGGACAAAAAATTAGGGCGAAACTTATCATACTTCTGAGCAAACTCTGAAGGGAAGCATACCATAGTTCTCTAACTAACTAGCGCACAAAGATTGTTCTTCAAAACCTTGAACAACCCTTCCATCAACTAACAACAACTTATCTCCACACATGTTAACCTCTTTATAGCTCTTCCACAGACCTAAACATCTCAGCCTCTCTGTATCACTTTAGTTACTTCATACAGACTTGTGGCATCCTTGAAAACGACCAGGCATACCTCTATTCTCCTACACTGGTACCTGGGATAGGTCGACTCTTTCATGAAATAACACCTACATTCATACTTGTAGTCATGAACCCTTTCTCCTTTATACTTCTGTATGTCTTAATCAACCTGGGGAAGTCCTCCTATATCCTCTCTTTTTGTTTCATTTATTTTCCTATTCCTAGGTTACATCACCTCTAATGGGCCTCTCTAGGTCTTCTTCTCAGGTAGGGCCCGACCTGAGATGGCTTCTCCTTAGATGGGACCAATCACCATGCCTCTCCTTTTCCTATTAGGGACTTTGGTCTTGGTGGTCGCATCCTGTAGACTGCAGCTATGGGATCGCATCTCCAACCATTGCTCCAATGGTTGCTTCCACTTGTTTATTGCATTCCCCAATTCAACACTAGCATTGCCAACTTTTTATTCTTTCCTTCACTAGTTTTTGTCCAGAGTTGTCAATTCTCACCTCTTTCATTTGTTATCTCAACTAGTGTTGCGACCTCTTACTTCTTGGCTTGACTTGTCTTCCCATCTTGTGTGTTTGGTTCAGTTTTTTGGTCATGGCTTTAGTAACTTTGATATCTCTTTCCTCCACTCGTTCATCCCTACTTTTGCCGCCTCTCCTTCCTTCTCATCTTCTCAACTTCACTTGCTTCTCAACCTACATTAATATTTTCTATTGTTATTTCCTCCGTGTATGTGGCAAGCCATTTACTTTAATGTGGTAGGTTGTGTTACCACACAATCTAGCAGGTCGTAAGGACGGAAAGCCCAAGTGTCAAAGAGCTAGACTAAGAGATAACAGTGGGAAAATGTCCCACTGTCACCACAACAAGTATCCCCTGCTCTTTACGGAACTTCACCGATGGGAGGATTCCCAGTAGATAAACAACCACCTTTAATTGATGTTCTTGTTAAAATTTGGGTACCAGAGGACAAGTGGTTTCCTAAGGCTTTGATCTTTGGCCTAGGGAAAAGTGTCCAAATTTATTTGTACTTTTCTCCTAAAGTGGTAAAGTTACATTCTAATTTAAAAGTGACTTTATAAGTGGTAAAGTTACATTCTAATTTAAAAGTGACTTTTCAAGTGGTAAAATTACATTCTAATTTAAAGGTGACTTTATTAAAGTCAATGAAGAATTAGAAGAAAAAGTGACTATGGAAATAAAAGGCTAAGTGGGTCTTTATTTAAGTGGGTGAGTTAAAAAATAGAAAGTGAGAATTAAATGCACATTTATTCTCATCTCTAGATCTAAATGAATCTCAAGCATTAGATCTTAGGGTAACCCAAAAGGTCATTTGGAGATTAAAAGGAGAAGAGAAGAGGAAAAGATCAATTCATTCTCTCATGAGCATTTTAGAGAAAGAGAAGAGAGAGCAAGGAGAAAATTTCTGAGTAGTGAGGAAGTGAAGGAGAGCAACAAGAAGACATTTAAGCAAATCTAGGCAGCAACATTTATTTGCACGCATCCCAAAGAAAAACTGTACAATAGGAGAAAGGCACAGAAATCGAGAAAGAGGGATAGCAAGTTCTAGGCATGTTTTTCGAGGCTGGCCGTACATCATTTAATGTTGTTTTATTGTTGTAAAAATTTGTGTTTTGGCTATTTGCTGATTGGCACGATTTTCGAGCTAGAGTTCAAACACGGTAATCGAGATAAGTTGTAATTTGTGGTTGCTGGAATTTTTACTGTGTATTTCAGTTTCTCTGTAAAAGCATTTTCAGAAATAAAGAAGAGCTCTCAAACTGGTTTTCCCCAAGAATTGTAGGGGGTTTTTCTGGGGTCACATTGACCAAAAATCACTGTGTTATTTTCTGTGTGTGGTTGTCATAATTTTGCTGTGTTTTATTTCTGCAATTTCAACAATTGTTAAATCTTTAAATTTGTGTTTTCAGAAAATTGTTGTCATTTCCAGATTTTAGAATTTTTATCATGCTTGGATTTAAAACTAAATGCATGGAGTGATAAGGAAAACTGATAACCAGAGTGGGGGTTGAAATTTCTTCATGGTATCAGAATTTGGTTCGCTGAAAAGTGCAGTTTGGGACAACAAAGTGAAAAATACAACAAGTTGATTTTTACACAAAAAACATAAACCTTTACCACAAATTTGAAAATATTAGTTTGGTAGGACAGTGAGACGCCTTTGGCTGGTTAGATGGGCAGAACAACTACAGTGCATGGAAGGAGAGAATCTAGAGCATCTTTGAGGAAGCAGAAGTCTAGAGCATTATGGTAAATAGTAAATACCACACAGAACCTAGTAGTAGTACATGTTGACCCCGTACTGTTGGCAAATTTTAACAAAAAGAATGCTAAGGCAAAAAGATTGATTCTGGAAGGAATCAAAGACCATGTTATTCCTCATGTGAGAGGAAAGACTTATGCACAAGAGATGTGGACAGCCTTGACCAGTCTTTACCAGAGCTCAAATGAAAAGAGAAAAATGGTCCTAAAGGAGAAAGTGAAGGCCATTAAAATGGCTAAGGCTGACAGTGCTACAACATACCTCACAAAGATCACTTCAGTGAGAGATGAGTTGGCAGCCGTAAGTGAGATCATTGCACCCACTGAGTTGGTGAGAATTGCTTTGAATGGTCATCCCAAGACTTGGGAGAATTTTTTGGATGGCATTATTGCACAGGAAAACCTTCCCGATTGGGAAAGGTTGTGGGATGATTGCATTCAGAATGAGATTAGAAATAACCATCTTGGGGCAACCAAATAGTTGGAGGAGGATGACAATGTGGCATTGTTAGCAATAGGCAAGAAGGGCAAAGCAAAGAAGCAAGCTTCCAACAGTGGAGGCAAAGGCAAAGGTAAATGCAAGTAGTAGAACAAGGAGAAGGACTATTCCAAAGTCAAATGTTGGAATTGTCAAAAGTTGGGATACCATGTTGTTGTGTGTTCGGAGAAGAAGAAAAGGAAGGGGAAAGACAAACCCATGCCAACTTTTGCAGAGATAGAGATCTTCTTAGAGAGATTTGATCAGGAGTTTGGGTTCATAGCTTGTGAGGCCATTAGTGCAGGATCACCTGCCATACAAGTTCAGAGGGAGTGTGCATTCCCTGCTACTAGCAGAGCATCTTCTAGCATTTGGTATGTTGACAGTGGCGCTTCGCGCCACATGACAGGAGTCAGAGAGTACTTCTCAGAGTTTCAGAGGGTGATACTGATATGGAGGTAGTACTTAGTGATGACAACATTGTTAGAGTAGTCGGTGTGGGGATATTGACATTTGATAGGGGACCCAAACCTCCCTTGAAAGTGTCAGATGTTCTATGTGTCCTTGGAATGAAGAAGAACCTGATATCCGTCTCAGCGCTTGAGGACAGAGGGTATGATGTGTTGTTCAAGAGAGGGTAGCTGCTTATATATCCTAGGGGAACTCCAACTTCTTCAGCTAGAGAGATTGGTGTGCGCCATGCCAAGGTGTACAAGTTCTCATTCCAGCCCTTGATGGCATTGAGTAGCAACACTCGAGACAAGACTGACAACAGATCTAGCAGTTTAGAGTTGTGTGAGATTTGGAATCGTAGGATGGGGCACATGTATCAAGGGGCCTTGAGTACATTGTGGGGGATCACCACTAGTGTGCAGATTTCAGTTCTAATCACCTTGATGTATGCAGAGGATGTGCTATGGGGAAGTTTTCCAGATCCCCTTTTCCCAGTAGTGACAGCAGAGCGACTGGGATCCTTGACTTGATGCATACCGATGTGAATGGTCGGATGTCTCATGTATCTTTGAGTGGCTATGAGTACTATATTATATTCATTGATGACCACTTCAGGAAGACCTAGATTTATTTCTTGAAGACCAAGAGTGAGGTCTTCAAGCGGTTTTAAGATTTCAAAGCTCTTGTGGAGACCTAGACAAGTAGGAAGATCAAGGTCCCCAGGTCAGACAATGGAGGGGAGTATACCTTTGGTGAGTTTGTTGATTTTTGTGCTGAGGCAGGCATTAGGAGGGAGTTCACAGTTCCTTACTACCCCCAGCAGAATGGGGTTGCAGAGAGGAAAAATAGATCCATTGCAGGGGCTGCCAAAGCCATGCTTCACGATCAGGGGTCACCTTTATTTTTGTGGGCAGAGGCCTGCAACACTGATGTGTACTTGCAAAACAGGAGTCCACATCGTGCCTTGGGGAATGTGACTCCGGAGGAGACATTTTCTGGGAAGAAGCCTGATGTTGGGCACTTTCGTATCTTTGGGTTCCTTACATATTCCTATGTCTCTAAGGAGAACAGGACCAAGCTAGAGCCCACTGTAGACAAGGGCATCTTTGTGGGTTATAGCGAGACCTTGAAAGCTTATTAGATCTATATTCCTGTGCAGAGGAAAGTGGTTGTCAGGCAGGTTCAAAAGTTCGAGGAGGAGAGAGCTTTCAGAAGGTCATGAGAGTTAGAGTATCCAGAGTCACCAGACCCTTAGGAGCAGTTGAGTCAGTCACAAGGATCCAGTGGTCAGGGATTAGGAGGTACATCGATTACAGTGTCAGGTCCATCAATGAGAAGTAGCTCTTAGAGTCAGGTGCGTGGTTCCTCGGGCAGTACGTAGAGCAGTTCACAAGGTAGTCCACTAATGGACAGTTCGCATGGTACTTCAGCATCTACAACCACAGATTTAGACATGAGGTCAGTTGACAGGCCTTCAAGAGTTCAGGCTTCTGATGATGATGAGGATTCTTTCACTCCGGTGGGAGAAGTATGCTCGGGGAAGAGGAAGCCCAAGTGGCTTCAAGATACCTTGTGTGAAGCCGCATCAGTTGCTGCGTCAAAGAGACAGGTTAGAGAGAGTAAACCAC
This sequence comes from Pinus taeda, assembly GCA_000404065.3. Lineage (NCBI taxonomy): Eukaryota > Viridiplantae > Streptophyta > Pinopsida > Pinales > Pinaceae > Pinus > Pinus taeda. The sequence continues at coordinate 5,376 of APFE031478837.1, forward strand.
CTGAGCGGTTCTGTAGTTACATGGCATTGGTAACAAGCATTGTTGACTCCGAGCCTTCTAGTTAGGAGGAGGCCGCCAGTCAGCGGGTCTAGAGAGAGGCCATGATGGAGGAGTATTCTTCTATTATGAAGAACGATGTTTGGGAGGTAGTGCCGAGGTCTGAAGGTAAATCAGTTATTACTTCTAGATGGATCTACAAGATAAAGCATGCTGCAGATGGTAGCATCGAGAAGTTCAAGGCTCGATTTGTGGCGAGAGGGTTCTCACAGGTAAAGGGAGTTGACTATGAGGAAACCTTCACTCCTGTAGCTCGGTATACATCTATTTGCTCCATTATATCAATTGCAGCAGAGATGGGTTGGAAGATCCACTAGATGGATGTGAAGGCCGCATTTCTCAATGGCTTTATTCAGGAGGAGTTTTATATTGAGCAACCGGAGGGCTTTGAGGTGCATGGGAAGGAGTCCCATGTATGCAAATTGAAAAAGGCACTCTATGGCCTAAAGCAAGCTCCTAGAGCTTGGTACTCTAGGATTGATACATACTTGCAGCAGTTGGGTTTCACAAAGAGAGAGGCTGATCTGAACCTATACTTTATTGTGGTGGGTGAGGATCCTCTCATTCTGGTGTTGTATGTTGATGACTTGATCATCACTGGTGCAGAGAGACTCATTGAGGGCTGCAAGAGAGATCTTGCTTCAGAGTTTGAGATGAAGGATATCGACTTGATGCATTATTTTCTGGGATTGGAGGTGTGGCAAGAGGAGGGGCATTTCTTCTTGGGACAAGGGAAGTACATTGTGGATATTCTTAGCAGATTTCACATGGAGGACTGCAAACCCATGTCTACACCTATGATCACTAACTGGAAGAATCTTCACGCTTCTAATTCCGAGTTGGTGGATCCTACTCTATACAGACAATTGATTGGTTGTTTGATGTATTTGGTCAACGCTCGACCAGATATATGTTTTGCAGTTAACACTATCAGTCAGTTCATGTGTGAGCCCAGGAGAGTGCTCTGGGTGGCTGCAAAACACATTCTTCATTACTTGCAGGGGACTGTGGATTTTGGTCTAGATTATAGACAGGGTGATGGAGTGAGACTGGCAATGTACACATGTTCAGATTGGGCAAGTTGTGCTTTAGATAGGAAGAGTACTCCCTGGTGTTGTTTTGGGTTAGGTTCGTCAGTTATGTCGTGGATCAGCCGGAAACAACAGTCAGTTGCATTGAGTTCAGCTGAGGAAGAGTATATGGTTGCTAGTTTGGTTAGTTGTGAGGCCATATAGCTTTGCAAGATGTTGTTTGGTCTATTTGGTCAAGCATTGAGACCTTCAGTGATTTATTGTGATAATCAGAGTTGCATAAAATTCACAGAGAATCCAGTTTTTCATGACAGATCAAAGCATATTGAGATCAAGTATCACTTCATTAGAGACTGTCCAAAAAGGAGCTATCAAGCTTGAGTACATTTCCACAAATGAGCAGGTAATGGACATTTTCACCAAAGCCTTACCACGGGGCAAGCATGTCTACTTCAGAGACAAGATGGGAGTGGTGAGGAACACTTTCCTCGGTAAGAGGGAGTGTTGAAATTTGGGTACTAGAGGACAAGTGGTTCCCTAAGGCTTTGATCTTTGGCCTAGGGAGAAGTGTCCAAATTTATTTATACTTTTCTCCTAAAGTGACTTTATAAGTGGTAAAGCTACATTGTAATTTAAAAGTGACTTTATAACTGGTAAAGTTACATTCTAGTTTAAAAGTGACTTTATAAGTGGTAAAGTTACATTCTAATTTAAAGTTGACTTTATTAAAGTCAATGAAGAATTAGAAAGTGAAAAAGTGACTATGGAAATAAAAGGCTAAGTGGGTCTTTATTTAAGTGGGTGAGTTAAAAAATAGAAAATGAGAATTAAATGCACATTTAGTCTCATCTCTAGATCTAAATGAATCTCAGCCATTAGATCTTAGGGTAACCCAAAAGGTCATTTGGAAATTAAAAGGAGAAGAGAAGAGGAAAAGATCAATTCATTCTTTCATGAGCATTTGAGAGAAAGAGAAGAGATCAGATAAGATAAGATAATTTTATTAATGTCCAACGAATGACCACAAAGTAGGTCAAAGGGACTGTCGGTTACAAAAAGGGGGACGTGCCCAGTAGAAGAACCAAATGGTTTCCTTATAAAGACAAATACTGAAAGAAAGATAGAGAATAAAATAAAAACGGGGCGAGTCGGGGAGAGCGTATGGAGCTCCTATCCCGGTCTCGCCGACTGATCTCTAGACTGCATCGCAGGATCACCGATGAAGAAGACCCTGGGGACGTGAATGTGGGAGTCTGATTCTCCTAACATCCGAGGTCGAGAGAGGAGAACTGTCGGTAGTTCAGTAAGGTTTGCTGGCTTGAAATAGTGGTCACTGGTTGCCTCCCCTTGTGTTGTCTCCGTGATCTAATGATCCTGGACTGCCTCGTGGGAAGATGGCTGGTGCGGTTTTGCTGCTGGGTCCTGGTATGCAAGGGGCTTCTCCTCTTAACTGAACGAGGGTTTGCTGATGTATGTGAGCTCGCCTGGTCGGTATCTTCATTGGTTGATCTCTCAACTCCTCGGGCTGAGGGAAGTGTACTGAAGAAAGAGGTGATCTGACGAGTAGTGTTGGGTCGGCCGGGAGGCTGAAGGATATGCTCTCGATGTTTAAGAGTCTCCTGGATGTAAAGTGCGACACATCTCTGGTTCGTGTAGTTGAAGAAGCTGGAAAGAGTATTTGGTCCTCTGAATAGACAGTGAAAGCGACCTCTGATCTCATAATATATCGGACACCCGAAGATGAAGTGCCATTCGTTTTCCACCTCCTGTGTATGGCATAGCCGACAAATCCTGTCAACTCTCTCTATCTGGTGGTCTGTCTCTACCCGAAGCCTGTGTGATCCAACTCTGAACTGTCCGAGGCGAATCCGGAGAGCATGCATCCAATGTCGTAGTGTATACTGGGGGCGAACTATAAGCCCATTTCTGATAATCAAAAAGTGCTCTGCATAGAAAGCCATTTTCGGACGTAGCCCCCCCTGGGGGTCAATCCATGTGACCTGGATAAACTGTCTGTAGATGTCTTCCTTGATGATCTTATTGAGTTCCTGCTTGGGGGGGAGTCCTCTGGGGGCGTTCAAGGAGTATTGAAAGGGGGGGAGGCGGTCTATATGGAGTCCTACTGCCTTGAGGAACTTTGAAACCCCTGTATACCAACATTTGGTTTTTCCTGGTTGTGAGCGGTCGATGTCCTCAGAAGAGCAGTAGGCTAGATACGGGTATCTGTCACGCCCTTTCAAAGTGTCTGCAAAGTTCCGGACTCGGTGGAGAAGGGAGACCAGTCTGAAAGCTGTCTCTAGGCGGAAGGGTTGTGCACCAAACTCGGCCAGAATGATTTGATGTGGGATAGTACTCTTGCAATGAATAATGCGACGGAGGAGAAGGGTTTGAACTCTCTCAACTGCTGCCCAGTCTGACTCCAGCAAGGAAGGGCCCCAAATTTCAGATCCGTACAAAATTGTGGGTCGGATCAAGGTGTCCATAAGGCTCAGCTTCGACGAGATGTCCTGGAAGTGATGGCGAAAACATTGTCTCTCCAATATAGCTAGAGAGCCATACCCCTTATTGATCCGAGGTTGGAGCTGGCCGCATACTGAACCGGGGACCCGAGAACTGTACTCCCAAGTATGTGTAGCTATTGGTAATCTCCACTGCCTTTCCCTTGAAGAGGAATTGGAGATCCTGAGACTTCTTCGTCCCATTGAAGATTATTACTTTTGTCTTACCTAGGTTCACTGTCAATTTCCGTAGATCGCAGAATAATGCTAATGCATCTAACTGTCTCTGGAGCCCTTCTGGTGATGAAGATATTAGTGCAATGTCATCTGCAAAAAGTAAGATATATATCAAAACATGATGAAGATAGCAACCGTCAGATTCCTGTATGTGCTCTCGTAGAAAGGCTTCAAGCTCATCAATATAAATCCCAAAAAAGGTGGGGGAGAGTGGGCACCCCTGCTTGACTCCAATCGTGCTCCGGATGAATTCAGATAGCCCCCCTACAGTGCAAAGACGGCCCAGTACAGACTCGTAAAGACGCATAACAGCAGTCAGCTGGGAGTGTGAGGTACTGATGTCTTTGAGTCGCTGAAGAAGATCCTCTCTCGGAACTGAATCAAAGGCCTTCCGGAAGTCTATAAAGCAGCAATATACCTTCGAGGACCGGTGGCGTGCTTCCTCGATCACAGCACGGAGTGTAAAGATGTGATCAATGGTCTGGTGATCTGGTCGGAAACCGGCTTGGCCTCTGGCCCTGAGATCTCTTTCTTCGAAATCTCTGGAAAGTTTTCTGTGAAGAATAGTGGCATAGAGTTTAGAGAATGTGTGACCCACCATAATTGTCCTGTAATTGTTGGGGTCCGAGGTATTCCCTGACTTATGGATGGGGTATATGATATGATGGGACCATATGGGGGGGAACCCATCTCGGACCACATGGTTGAAAAGATCAGCCAGGTACCCAACTAGGGGTCGTAGGCCATGTTTGAAAAATTCGGCTTGGAATCCTTCTTCGTCCGCTGCTTTGCTGCTATTCATCGCCCAGATGGCTTCTCTGACATCTTTGTCGGTGAATAGGTGACAGGATAGGGGAGGGGATGTGACCTGTATCTGAGACTGTCCGGGAATGCATAAAGACGAGAGGTGTGAGAAAACATGGAAATTGGGTCGAGATCAGCGGGTGGGGGAGAACGCCTGGGGAGGATCTTACCCCAGAATTGCTTAGGGGAGTGGGTAAGGAGGGCGGAGAGCTCCCTTCTTTGGTAGGAGATGAACAACCGTTTTTTGTGGCGGAGAAGGCAACGATAGTTCTTTTGGATGGTAGAATAAGAGGGAAGGGACTGACGGAAGGCATGTCGGAGATCCTGGTGGAGGAGTTTACATTCTGTATCATACCATTTGTTCATAGGGGAAGTCCCTGTCTTACAGGAGGTCGAGGGGGTCCGAAGGGAGTGGGGGAAAGATTGGAGCGCCGACTCCCAGATTGCTGAGGAGAGACAGTGATATTTATCTGAGACAGTATCGAGACGGGAGAAGTCATTTGAGTTGGGAAGCATTTGCCGGAGTAAGGAGGAGAAAATGTCGGGGTCACCCTTCTCAAAACAGAAGATGGTTCTACCGGGGGGTCGAGGCGGGGGGTGGATTGGTCGGGGGGGATCAGACTGAAGGGAGAGTGAAAGCAGTGCATGGTCGGCTAGGGGGATGGGAGATACAGAGAGATTCCGGATAAAAGGGAGCAATGCTCGACTGGTCAAAGCGTAATCCACCACACTAGCTCCACCTCCATAAGGTCTGCACGTAAAGAAGCGGGATTCCGGGAAGCATGAGAGGCCGTTCAGGATTATCAGCTCATGTGATTCTCCCAACTGCAAAAGATGTTAACCGTAGGTTGTGATGGGGCCCAGGGCGTCCTCTGAGATTCTCTGCAATCTTGCTGAAGCCAGGTCCACTTCCCTAGTGCAGAACACATCCTCTGAACGGTCATGAAGGGGGACCTGATGTTCCTTGGTACGGGCGTTGAAATCCCCCATGATGATGGTTTCTCCATCAGCGGAGAATTTATTGATGTCTGAGTATATGCTGGTGAAGGGGTCTCTTTCTACATCGTCGTGGATGGCAAAAGAAGATGTGGTGGGGGGGAAATAACAAACTGCAATAAAGATATCCTTCAGGGGTGGGTATCCAGTTCTGAGTTGGATCCACATGTACCTGGCGTACTCATCTGTTTTTACCACTGTGACTCTATCTCTGAGCTCGTTCTTAACGAGGCACGCTACTCCCCCTGACCCTCTGGGTAGCAACATTTATTGGCACACATCCCAAGGAAAAACTGTACTCCAGGAAAAAAGGCACAAAAATCGAGGAAGAGGTACAACAAGTTCTGGACACATTTTTTGAGGCTGGCTGTACGTCATTTAATGTTGTAAAAATTTATGTTTTGGCTATTTATTGATTGGCAGGATTTTTGAGGTGGAGTTCAAGCATACAAATCGAGATAAGTTGTAATTTGTGGTTGCTAGAATTTTTACTGTGTATTTCAGTTTCTCTGTAAAAGCATTTTCAGAAATAAAGAAGAGCTCTAAAACTAGTTTTTCCCAAGAGTTGTAAGGGGTTTTTCTAGGGTCACATTGACCAAAAATCACTGTGTTATTTTCTGTGTGTGGCTGTCATAATTTTGCTATGTTTTATTTCTGCAATTTCAGCAGTTGTTAAATCTCTAAATTTGTGCTTTCAGAAAATTATTGTCATTTCCAGATTTCAGAATTTTTATCATACTTGGATTTAAAACTAAATGCATGGAGTGATAAGGAAAACTGATAATCGGAGTGGGGGTTGAAATTTCTTCAGTTTTAATGTTTGAGGTACTATGTGATAAGCTAGGACTTCTTAAGGGAAGCTTTATGTGATGGTATGGCACTTTAAAAGGGTTTTCGTTCCATATTAGAGGCCTAGAATAAACTTGCACGAGATCTAGGGTTTTGTGAATTATCGTGGTTAAAGGTACTCCCAAGGTCAAGGGAAGGGGAAGAAAGGGCTTCTTATGATTTGTTCTAGTGAACACAAAGCTCATACAACTCTCGAAGAAGTCCCCAAGTCAAGGAAATGCAAACTAGGGTTTCCCTTCTAGGGCACACCCGGTGCAAGAGTTTTCATGGGTGAAAACACAAGGGATGCCTGTCAAACATTGAGTACTTGTGCTAAGACCCTAAGCTTCAATTCTATGATTTCGAAATCCACCCTTCCACTGAGAATTTCGCTCGATGCCCTAAGCTAGCTATCCATGAAGAAGAGACCAAAACTTTGGGAGAAGAAAATATGGAGAAAGAAGGATTTGATCACGAAATGGTTTGGACCAATGCCTTCTCCTTTGGGCTTATGGAATTCGAGATGCTTAACATTTTCCATAATTGTCTTTAAGGAGGTCAAGAATTGATGCCCTAGATACCAAACCTCAACAATTATCCACTCCAAATTAATGGAGTTTTATGGAGGAAAAACAAAATTTCATCCACTAGGAACATTCATCACATGTTTCTAACCAAATGGCTTTCAAAATAAATTTTCAATAATTAGGGCAGAATATAACACTAATCTACGGTCAACAATTCCATACATTAGACATTTTTCAAGATTGAAACTTCAACAAGAGGCACTTACAAGATGACAATATGATATATACATCCACAATTCAAGAGATTGCTCCAAAAAAATTGAATTTCATCTCCAAATATCAAAATGCATCCAAGACATCCAATAGCTAAGCCAAAGAAAAAGTTCAGATTTGCCAAGAAGGCCGAAGTTCCCAAGTGTGATGATGATCCAAAACAAATGAAGTTGAGTGTTATTTATATGAGACCTAGTAGGTCGAATTATTAGCCCAAGGCCCCTAAGATTATAAAAATGTGCAAAATACATGCCTTGGTTACAAGCCGACCAAGTAGCGTTTACCAATTATGAAATAACCATTCAACTTCTAGCCGATTTGATGACATCATGTTGATGTAGGGCTGTTTGAGGGCCACGTTGAGTCCTCTTGGTGCCAAAGTCTGTGAGAGGGCTCCATAAATTATGAACAAGGGGATGGCTCGTTACTCTCCATGCAATTCATCATGTGGGGCCCCAAAATGAGTTTGGGGCACAAAAGTTGGTCCCAGGAGTCTCCTGATTATAAAATAGCCTGTGATGCCCCAATACCGAGGGCTTCGACGATTTTGCTTGCCCTTCCATGTCTCAAGGAATGAGATAAACCTCTTCTAGGCCTTGGATTAACTACCATATAATGTTAAGTTGGTCAGGGAATGTTGGTCCAAGCACATCTTCTTGTGAATAATGTAGGGCAATGAGCAAACTGCTAAAGGTGTTGAGTGTTCCCATGGCATGGAATGATGCTCTGCACATGATGAGAATATAATGGCTCTCAATGCTTCACCCAGGGGTGTCATATGATACTCTGGTGAACTTGGGCCCCGCTTAAGTTTCCAAACCCCTGATGGAACCACCTACCATTCACATATAACACGAATGTGCATCCTCAGAATTAGGTACAATAATTTATTAGTAAATCTAGGTGAACCAAGATTATTTCTCAAGGGCACATTGAGACTTCATAGTGGGCTTCGTTTCCAAATTTAGTGTTACCTCCCTTGGTAGGAGTGGGTAATAAACAACCCTATTAGGTGTTCCCAGCCCCTAAGGGGAAAGACAGGTCCCTGGTACATCATTTAATTGATAGGTGTCATGTGAATGATGATGAATGGATGGAGACACGGGGGTCTCAAGGCCAAATGCCATGGGTTCAGTGATGGCAATGATGATTATTTGGGTGTATAGATGTAGGAGGGGGCAATCATTGATACATGAGTTAACTCGTACTTTGTTTTACCACCCTTATTTACTATCCTTTTTCCTTTTCTTGATTTTTCTTTGTATTATTGGTCTGGGCTCCAAGAAATGAGAGCATGTTGTGTATGATATAAGTAGTTATCAACCCCTTAAGGTAGGGCAGTTCATCACCTACTAGGGGTTGGAACGTGTATGGGTTTCTCAATTGATTTGGGGGCACTCATAGGGCCCTAGGAACCAGGGTAATGGCCATAATAAGGGGTAGAGCTCATGCTGGAATTTTTCCCATGTGCTATATTAAATGTCCCAACCATCTTGTGCATTTTATAATATTCCTTTTGTTTTGTTTCTTGCTTGTGGCCAGGACATGCTTTTAACATTATTTTAGTTGAATCAACCTCCTAGGCAACATTTCGAAGTGCGCCCTAGACATGTGGACAAGGGGAGTGGGTGTGCGAGTGCCTTGTGGACCCAGAGAAGGAATATGATGAATTAGGGGTTGTAATGTGTGGAGGGGAGGGAAAAATGTGGTTGGGGAAAACGCGACTGCACTACGAAAATCAAGGTTTCCAAAATAGTGCCCTTCCTAAAGCCACAGGCCAATAAAGGAGATCTCACGGGACTAGGTTTGAGGATTAACCTGCCCCATTTGAGGTGAGGGAACAAAACTATGGTCAAAGCCCATCCTTTTTTCCAAGTCACTCAATAATCTTTTCCCAGGACGCCCAAGGAAAAACAAGCATAAGCACCTGATTGCACAATGAAGAACATAGTTTTTGGGTTGGATATCCCATCTTCAAACATATGTTCTTTAAAGATGGGTGTGGAGACATCTGACTGATGCAGGGAGCGAAGATCAAATGGCACAATGTATCAGCTACATTGGTGGTTGTTAGGGGCTATCGTCTATTTTCTCAAGAGAGATCTAGGATAAATTTTTCTCCTATGGGGTCACCCACTTTTGGTTGGTAACATGCATTTTTGGCATTGAGATTACCACACTCGCATATTTTTCCGTATCTCAACAAGCTCCTACATCATCAACTACCATCAAGTACATGTATGGATATTCTAATTCTTCTCGCTTTCCTTTCTATTTTCATTTATATTTTTGATATTTCACATTCTAGTTACGAATTTGTATTACCACCTAAACCCTCCCTTTAAATGACAATGCCTTATATATTCATGTGAGACCCTAGTGCTAATGCAAGGTACAAGATAGACCTTAGGGATAATGGAAGAGTGATAGCTAGTGTAACCTTAGTATCTTCTTCACACGTTGTAGGTGAATTATTCTCTAACATAGGGGGAAATACATAAAAGAAACTAAGTCTAATGAATGATAATACTTTCAAAGTGTTGTAGACTTATGATTTGTTAGGATATTTCGACACATAGGAAATAGTTAAGCATAACTTCATCTAGTTTAGAGTTAGGTAAAGTGTGTCTTTACTATGTACTTTTGTAACTTACAATTCGACGATCATGATATGTAGTGATTCGACGATTCATTCTCTCCTCGGTATTATCGACACTTGATCCGTGGCTTAACACCCGATTGGTCCATGATCTCTATTTGAAGTGCATGGAGAGTCTTGTAGGGTAACCATTCATGAGAGAAGCTTATGTAAATTTTGATTCTTTTATTAATAAATTGTCTGAAGTGGCCGCGTTGGCTCAGGCCATGGACTGTTTCCCTCTTTGAGGGTTTTAACCACGTCAAGAACATTGGTGTATTGATCTGTGATCTGTTTGTGAGCAGTGTCCTTTGGTGTTCTGTCTGAGGAACTTACCCTGTAAATTCCTACATGGTATCAGAGCCAAGTTGAGGGCTGCATCCGTTGGTAATCCAAATATAAAGCCAATAGAACTGCATCCGACTGCCGTTTCCTAGATCTATTGTTTCTGATTGCTTTAGGGCCGAGAGGACTTCTCTATTGTGTTAGGAGCATCTGTTCCAGTGAAGAACCCCTTTCGTTTCATGCAAAAAGGTTTCTGGTGTGCCCTAGCTATGTCATTTTTAAGATCTGGAGGTATACAATGTTTATTTGCAGTTTCTAGTTATTTTCTCTCTGTTTATTTCGATTTATTTATCTCTTTGTTTTTTATTATCGGACATACAGCATTCATTTCTGCATATGCTCTTTGCCCTGTGACTCTGTACGATCTGGGCAAATCAGAAACAGAAAGGAAGTTTTTTTTTCCATGTGTATGCTCTTTTCCGTCGCACCTTAGTGTGATCTTGGAAAATCAGAAACATTGAGGAAAATTGTTAGTTTCCGACTAAAGCTAACTTCAAACCATAAGGTTTGTTTTTTTTTTTGTATGTCCGTTTTGAGTTTTGTGGTTTTTGTTTTGTAGGCAAAAAAGAGCTTTCTCAAGTAAGCACGCACCCTAAAGCTTCGGTGATTAAAAAAAAAACCCCTTCCTCTTTTCAAAAAATTACTAACCTTTTAAATTAGCTCACTTGGTCCAAAGTTACTTTATGAGAATAGAGGTCTTGAGTTCAAGTCTTTCTTTTTGTTGAGTTACTTTTTCAAAAGCATATGTAACTTATGTTTTAAAGTTACTTTATGTAAAAGTGTTCTCACCCATTATAAAAAGTGAGTCACTTATAATTCTAAAGTCTTTTTATCTTTTATTTAAGTTACAATTTAGTGGGTAGCTCATAAAGTACCATTGTGAAAGTGACTTTCACTTATTTATAAAAGTGAGTCGTATATTTTTTTTTTTTAAAAGTGAGCTAATTAGATTAAGTTTGGAAAGGGGGCGGATTTTTTTTAAATATAACATTATCATTCATTTCTACACATTCCCACACTTAATCGGCATCTTCAACAACTTTTCTTCAAAAAGCCATAACTTCTTCATCCGGAAGTCATTTTCAGAGCCGTTATTTTTTTAATCAGCCTAATTTTTCGAGATCTTTCCATTGGAACACTTAGTTTCAACATCTATAGCTTCAGTTTCTATTAAAATGGAAAGTCCATGCCAATTTATTCTTGACAGCACCAACTACTTCCAATGGTGGTCCTACATTGTGGATTTACTTAGAAGTAAAAGTATTTACAGAATAGCCTCAAGCCAAGAAACCAAACCAAAAGATGAAGATAAGGTAGCCAAATGGGAAAATAGGCAAGATCAAGCACGTGGGTTGATAGGGATGTCTATTTCTCTAGACCTTAGATTCCATATTGTAGAACTTGATACTCCTAATGAAGCAATGAAACAGATCACTAAAGTTTTTGGAATTAAAAATGAACTTAGAGCCCATCAACTCGAAAATGAGTTTCTTACATTGGACCCCAATAATTTTTCTTCCATTGAAGATTTTTTGTCGAAGTTCAAGACCCTTAGACTTCTCTTGGAAGGTGTTAAGAAAGAAGATGGTAACCTTATCTATTCCATTCTTAGTAAGTTGGGACCAACCTACTATGTGTTTGTTTCCACCTTCCATTCTACAAGAGAAGCCTTCATTTCTCAAGAACAAGACTACAAGTCCCCTTCCTTTGATGCCTTTTGTGATTTTTTAATAAGAGAACAAGAAAAACTCTTACACCTTGGTCTTCTTAATCTTGGAAACTCTTCTAAGAAAGCCTTAGCCGCCCAGCAACAACCAAATTCAAAGATCCTAAGAAGCACGTACCGAAAAAGAAGGTCCTAAACAAACAAGGGTCTAAGAATTCAGATCAAAATGAAAATCATTTCCACAAAATGATAAGCGCATAAAACAAAGGAAGAAGACTGATAAACATTGCCACTTTTGTAATCGAGATGGCCACTTAGAATCCAAATGCTTTAAGAAGATGGAAGCCTTGGAAGCAACAATGAAGAAGCATAACATCCATTTGGAGCACTCTTCAACTTCAACTTTTTCTTGAGGAATAGCACTTTCTGGATGTGGTTGTCAAACATCTTGGTCTGGATATGCACTAAATGTATCTTCTTCTTCTAATTCTCATGAGTCGCTCATTGATTCTGGAGCTTCTTTTCACATGGCCAAAAACAAAGCCATATTTTCTTCTTTAAATGATTGAAACACCAAAAATATATATGTTGGTGATGATAGATCTCTTAGTGTTGTAGGGACTGAAATTGTTCATATAGACAATGGTCAATTTAATGATGTATTATGTGTTCTAACCTTATTCTGCAACCTTCTATTTGTATATCAGATAACTCATTTAGGTGAAGGTAAAATCATTGAATTTTCACCTCACGATGTTGTAATTAAGAACCTAAGAAATCCTAGACAGATTTTAGCTATTGGCATTGCTGATGATTCTACAAGGTTGTATAAGTTTAACAACTTTGGGTCAACAAATCTTCCCTCGATATTTGTTTCTCATAATGATGAAGTGAGAAAACTTTGGCATGAGCGATTTGGTCACTTAAACTATCGCTCCCTTCAGAATCTATGTAAAGAAAATATGGTGACAGGTCTTCTAATGGTTTCCTGCAGAGATGGTGTTTGTTCCAGATGTGTACTCAGAAAACATCATCGGGTTAGTTTTGAAAAACGTGCCTCTTGGCACACCTCAACCCCTTTACAACTTGTGCATAATGATTTATGTGGTCCACTTCCAGTTGTTTCATTCTCTGGCTACAAGTATTTTTTAACTTTCATTGATGATTTCTCTAAACGAACTTGGGTATACATCTTAAAACTCAAGAGTGAAGTATTTAACATGTTCTTGGCCTTTAAGGTCTTTGTTGAAAAACAATCTGGACATCAAATTGTTAAGCTAAGATCTGATAATGGTGGAAAATATGTTAACAAAAAATTCATCAACTTTTGCATTGAGAATGGAATTCAAATGCAACATACTATTCCATATACTCCACAAAAAAATGGTGTAGTTGAAAGGAAGAATCGCACCTTAAAGGAAATGGTTAATTGTATGCTTCAATCTAAAGGACTTAGTCTTAATTTTTGGGCACAAGCAATTATACTATGCAAATTAACATAATAGATCGCACTACCTAACTTAAGGTTTAAAGAATCACACTCCCAGAAGAAGCATGGAGCTCAAATTAAACCAGATGGTAAAGTCACTTTCGTGTTTTTGGAAGTGAAGCCATGGGCCCCTAAATTCCCCCCAGATTAGAGAAACATAAAGCTTAGAACCTGAAGAGTGGAAAAATGAGAAATTTTTGTTAGGATATTCTGAAGATGTTCAAAGGATTAACACACTTATTCCACTTAAGTCACAAAAATGTTATCATTAGAAGAGATGTAAAGGTTTGTTAAAAATATAATGGCCTACGAGCCCTAGTTCAGCGGATGTGCCACCTCTCTCTATCCCTTCTACTTCTGAAAATATTTCTTTTTTCAGATGATGATAGCGAGGATGACAATCCTCCCCCACCTTCTCAGGATCCTCCTTTAGCTCCTCAGCTTCCAAAATGGGTCCGTGCTACTCGGGATGCAGCAGGTGCTCTTGCTGGTGATCCTACAGATCAACGACGTACACGTTCTCAATTCGATAGAGCCTTTTCTTTACTAGCTCAAGCTTCAGCTAATTATGATCCTGACACCTTTCCATAAGCTTCATGTCATCTAGATTGGGACACAACTATGAATGAAGAATATCGTTCATTACTGGCAAATGATACATGGCATCTTGTTCCCCTTCCAAAGGGATGAAAACTTGTTAGATGCAAATGGGTTTATAGAACCAAGTATGGACTAGATGGAAAAGTTGATAAACATAAAGCTCGTCTTTTTGCTAAGGGTTTTTCACAAGTTGAAGGCATTGAATATACTAAAACCTTCTCCCATGTTGCCAAAATGAACTCTATTTGCCTTGTTCTTTCCCTTGCTCTCTCTTTCAAATTTGAAGTCCATTAGATGGATGTTAAATCTGCCCTCTTGCATGGGGACTTGCATCAAGAAATCTATATGGAACAACCTACTGGCTTTATACAAACAGACTCCAGCCTTGTATGTCGGCTTAAGAAATCCCTTTATGGTCTCAAGCAAGCTCCTCGGTCTTGGTATGCCAAAATGGATAGCTTTCTTTTAGAAGTTGGATTTTCTAGGTGTTATTATGACAATACTGTCTAGACCAAGAAAGTGGGCAAGTCTCTTATTATTCCTGTTCTTTATGTTGATGATCTTATCCTTACTGGTAGTGATCCCAACCTTATAAGCCATGTGAAGTCTAGCCTTAAAAAGAAGTTTGAAATGACAGAATTAGGACACTTGCATTATTTTCTTGGTCTTCAAGTCTTGCAATCCAAGGAGGGTATTTCCCTTTCCCAGTCCAAGTATGCTTGTGATATTCTTCGTCATTTTCACATGGGAGATTGTAAGCCAGCTCCTTCTCCCTTTCAGTCTGGAGTCAAACTTTCAGTCTCTTGTACTTCTCCTGAAGTTGATGCTACCTTATACCGTCAACTTGTAGGAAAACTCTTGTATTTAACCCATACTCGTCCTCACCTTTCCTTTGCTGTTGGCCTTCTTGCTCGTTTTATGCAAAACCCCCGTGAAAGTCATTGGAAAGCAGCTAAAAGAATATTTCGTTATGTTCGAGGTACAATTTAGTTTGGGATTCATTACAGTGCAAAGCAGCTCCTCTATTAGTTGGTTTCACTGATTCTGATTGGGCTGGTGACCCTAATGATCGGAAGTCTACTGCAGGTTATGTCTTCACTCTTGGTTCAGGACCTATTACATGGGCTTGCAAGAAACAAGTGCCATTTATCTTTCGTCAACAGAAGCAGAGTATCATGGTGCCGTAGAAGCTAGTAAGGAAGCCTTGTGGCTTCGTCAGATCCTATCAAAATTTAGCTTTGAGTAGCAACATCCAACCACACTTTCGTGTGATAATCAAAGTGCCATTCAACTATGAAAAGAACCAGTCCAACATCAGCACAACAAACACATTGAACTACACATGCACTTCATCAGAAAACTCATTCACGACCATGTTCTTGAAGTGCAATATTGTTCAACAGATGATCAAGTTGCAGACATCTTTACAAAGGCTCTCACAGAGGCGAAGTTTACTAAACTTCGATTTATGGTTGGAGTTCAAGAAGTTGTCACTAAGGGGGGATAGGCTCTAATGCCTCTTTCCTTCTCCTATTGTGTCATATTTGTACATCCTTCAATCCTATCCCAAGTTGTTCTTAAGGAGGGATGTTAGGATATTCCGACACATAGGAAATAGTTAAGTATAACTTGGTCTAGTGTAGAGTTAGGTAAAGTGTGTTTCTTTACTATGTACTTTTGTAACTTACAATTCGACGTCAAGATATGTAGTGATCCGACGGTTCATTCTCTCCTCGGTATTATCGACACTTGATTTGTGGCTTGACACTCGATTGGTCCATGATCTCTATTTAAAGAGCATGGAGGGTCATTTGTAGGGTAACTGTTCATGAGAGAAGCTTATGTAAATTTTCATTCTTTTATTAATAAATTGCCTGAAGTGGCCGCATTGGCTCAGGCCGTGGGCTGTTTCCCTCTTTGAGGGTTTTAACCACGTCAAGAATACTGGTGTATTGATCTGTGATCTGTTTGTGAGCGGTGTCCTTTGGTGTTCTATCTGAGGAACTTACCCTGTAAATTCCTACATGATTAATATGATTTGTGATATTTCATGATCTATATTCCAAATTTATGCAAATAGAAAATAAAAGGATGGGATTTTTTGTTTTTGAGAGTGGTTGAAAGGAAACAATAATGTTTAAACTAGAATTACGACTATGGGGTCTAAAATCCAGATTTGGAAGGTTGCTTGTTTAAGAATGATTGGGACCAACAAAATTACAAATTGCATATTGTCTCCAACCCTTCCCTGTTATCAATTGATGCAAAATTTTTCTTTGAAAGGCCTTGTTACTGCAAAATTTTACAGGCCTGGTGCAAATCCTCACTAGGAAGATCCAGACCTCGTGGCAACATGAGAATGGCCACCATTGTCACCTCAACAACCTTTCCCCAGCTATTCAACAAGGAAGGTTTAAACGATGTGGCATGTTTTCATAGAAACGAATCTAGAATCAAAATCTAATTGGTCAAATATTATATAAACATAAAAGTGAAGAAATTCACTGGTTTAATTTTTATTTTTATGGTTACACTATTCTATGTATTATTTTACGTATATGTTTTTCTATTCCAAGGGCTTTTTGAATAATAAAAATTAAGGACAATTGCAGAATTTTATAAAATGAGATGGTTGTTTGGTGGAATAAGGAGTGTGCCTTATTTCCACTAGGGCTATGGGGTCAAATCGATGCCTCTGTTGAGTTGGTTGATCAATGCTCGTGGCTTATGGCCGAAGGTGGAATCCCAAAGGTTAAATGAGCTCGCGGTTAATCAAGAACAAATTTTGAAACCAAGCCCTACTAGAAAGGATTATACTTAGGGAAAATCCTTCAACAAATAGCTCTATTATGATGCAAAATAAACTGAAGGCCTTGGTGAGGCGCACTAGGGCATGGCCCAACAAGAAGAAATAAACTCTACCTTACACCAAGAGAGTTGTGTGAGTAAAACCCTAGACATCCCTAAGCAAGTGATAAAGATTCCTTTCAAATGGATTGATCTATTTAGTTTTTGTAGTATCCTTTAGTGTTAAAATTGGCAACTAGGTCCGAACTCCATGTGGGTCTTCTTATTTATGGCAGCTGATATTTTTCTTGGATTCCTCTCGTCGAGAGGTGTAGGATTGATCTAAAGATCATCCGATTCTGACATGTATTCATGGAGATATGAATTTATTTATGTTATGTGACAAATCGTCAAGGTCCACCAACAACCAAATTACCCTCCCTTGTCTTCAACAATCTATTATAAATAGAGGTGGCCTTCAAGTCATTTGGTCACTCATCTCTTGTGATCTCTCTCTCCACTTGTCTGGGTTTTAGTGGAGAGAGTGGCCCAGAAGAGAAGGCTCTATGCTACCCTAACGAAGATCAAATCACAGCCATGGAAGAAGCCTTAACACAGTCGTGGAAGAAGCTTTAACGTTGTCATGGAGGAGAGGCTTTAATGCAGTGAAGAAGGCTTCCATACGCAGTCCTAAAGAAAGGGATCTAACCTTATCCTAGTCGTAGTAAGGAAGAGTCTTAGCCACAGAGATTTGGCTGTTGTCCTAGCCCTAGATGTAGTCCCCTAATCTGCAATCTCGAGAGGCCTCTATGTTGCCCTAGCCACTATCCTTAAGGGTGACCCTTACACGCTATCTAAGGAGACTCATAGCAGCTAGAGGAGGCTCCTGACCGCAACACTTAAGGGTGCCCTAGAACGCAATCAAAGAGTGTTTTATATGCTGCAAAAAGAGGCACGTATACGCAGAGAAAGGAGGGTCATGTTATGCCCTAGCCACAGAGAATAGAAGGACTAATGCAGCCCTATAGACACAATTGGATGATTGTATAAAGGATGCCTAATTAGCTATGGAAGACAGGCCCTAAATGCTGTCAAGAAAGGGCTCCTATATGCAGTCAATTTATGATCTAATATGCACTTAAGGAGAGCCTAGATCTGCTAATGTATGAGGCTCTAAATCTGCAGTTCTATTTGTTCCCTAGTCACAGTCTAGATGTTGCCCTACATCTGCAGTTGAAGAAGGATCCTATACACTGTATAGAGGAAGTCTAGTCATGTGTTCAACACTGCTTTGGGAAAACGGATTTCACAGGAAGGAGTACAAGGAGATAGAGCCCTAGTCTATGGTTTGTTGAGTGAGTATAGAGGCTAGTGTTAGCCCTATACTCCTACATAGAATAACAACAAAGAAGAGGGACCTAGCCACAGTGTTAGCAGCTTGTTTGGGTTAATGCTTAAGGGTTGGTACAGGCTGCAACTTACCATGATGCCATAACCTATGATGACAAGTGGAGGTTGGTCTTGTGGAAGGCAAAGCTATTGTTAAAGGAAAATAGGCTGCTCTGAATAATAAAGGGGACAACCTTCTCTTGGAGAACAATTGCAAGTTATATCTGGGCAGATTTTGGGACTGTTAGGAGACAGTACTTTGGACCTTATTCAGGCTCAGTCTTGCTGAGCTAGGTTGTAGGCCATAGCCAACAACATGAGGATATTAGAAGGACTGCGTTGAGGTTGATTCAACTAGCAAGGAGCAACATGATGATGTATAGGTTTCACCTTGGAGAACCTTATTTTAGAAGCTTGATATGTTGCAAGTTAGTTGCAGATTTTGTTAAATTTTCTAATTCTATCCGTTAGAAAATTAATCTATATTCTGCTGGTTTATTTCTTCTACTTGTAAATTATGAACAAGTTATTTAAAACATATAAATAAGGAAATAAACACAATACAGTCTCAACATCTACAGATCATCAGCTGAAAGAAAACAAACACACAAGTGACACCATTATTTTTGGACAAATGTCCCCAGAAAAACCCAATGCGGGAAAACCGGTGCAGCGATTTGGAGGGTTTGTTATTATGCAGTATTTCCTTGAGTACAACTGGGTTCCTAACCGGCTCGCTCGATAGAGAAAAAATACATGGCAACAATACCTCTCTATTCGGAAATAGGTATACGGAAAACCTGTCCCACGAAACCCTCTCTAGCGACTCTGAAGCTCTACGCTGGCCCTTCTAGCCTCTGCGTTAGCCTCGTGCTACTTTGCATCAGCCTCAAACCTCTCTATGTTAGCTCTCTAAGACACTGCGCAACCTCCGGGACCCTCTGCGTCACTCCAGCTGCTCTCTGCGTGGATGATGCAGTCCCTTAGGCCTCTGTGATCTCTGTTGGGCTTTGCGTGGCCTGCTCTGGTTGCTGCTCTCGCTCTCTTCTTCTGCGCTGGTCTCTTGGCACTATCTCTACCTCTCCGTCCAATACTCACTGCCCCTCGCTACTGATCACTGATTCGACTTTGCTTAGCAACCCCGCTCTAGCAAATCAAATGACTGATCACTCTAGTGTATCTTCCAACTGACCCTCAAGCCTCCTCTTATACTTTTCTCGTTGGTCCTTCAACAACCGAGATTAAATCTCTAATCAATGGCTAAGATTAGATTTGGCTTGATCCATGACTTTTGGAACCTTCTAACCCAGTTTTATATTAATACCCATTAATATTTTATTTTTCCTAAGTTTAGATTTAGGAATTCCATTAAAAATATTAATTATTTTAATATCTCCCAAACCGGGTACAATCTGTCCAAACCATTTCTGGGTATTGGAGATCTCATGTTCTTTAGCCTCTCCACCAATTTTCATGGCTACAGCACATTCGATGCTACCCAAATCAACACTCCCTCTTAGCGAGGACTGTGCTATAGTAATACTCCACATTGAGCATTGCTTTGATTATATGACATCAGTACCTATGCTGATGCTAGGCCTCCCTGCCCAACATCCTCTGCATTGTTGTATCCTGTACTGCTGCCCATGGCTCTGCCACTGCCACTGCTGCATCCGTACGACAACTCCCTCTACATCCATGCTATCGCTGGTCCTTTCTCATCATGCTGCATCGTGCTACTGCTAACCGCTATTGCATTGCAACTCAGTTACTGAGAAGTAAGTAACTGATCCACCCAACTTCTAACATCCTCGTCAGGCTAGAAACACTCTCGATGTTGAAGCTCCCTCTGTCGCTAAGAAGTGCTCCCTCTATTGACCTCTGCGCTGCTGCAACAACTACCTGCATCTCACAATGTTGCACACCTCTTTGTGCCATCTCGCACTGGTGCAACACTCTTCGTGCCTCTCATACTATTGCAGCCTGCTCAGTGTTGCAGGAAACGTCCCCCCCCAGATCAAAAGCCCGATCCGCGATCTATACGAATCCATGGGTGATCCGCCCTCCGAAACGCATTTCGGAAAAAATGAAATGTGGATCGGGCTTAAAAATGCGGTTCCTGCCATTTCGGAACCTTACGGCCCGATCCGCGCTTCAGTTTTTTTCGAAACGCGTTTCGGTTTTTTCCCATCTACGTTTCGGTTTTCTGGATCTGTGTTTCGGTTTTTCTGAAACGCGTTTTGGTTTTTTCCGAAACGCATTTCGTACGGAGATAATTGAGCAACTATATGCTTAGCACTGGTCCATTTGGGAGCATGCATGCAATTAACGATTCCAGGATGATGATGATCGAGTTGAGATGCCACCCCCATCTGGTCCCTTGGTTCCTAGGTTCCATGGTTCCACACCAACAACAAGGGGTTCGTCTTCATCAGTTTCAGTGCCACAACTTCCATAGGCACCATCTTCTTCATTGCCACCACATGGAGGCCCGCCGCCACTTTCTCTTCGTGGTGGAAGGAGGAGAGATTAGTAGATATATTCACAGTTTACTACTTTTGTCATAGATTAATCATTAGACTTGTAGGCTTGTGAATTTGAACCTTTTTGTCTTGGCAGTGACCAAGTGACCTATTTTGTAAACATTATTATTTGAATTTTGGACATGACAAATGTTGACAGTTTCTCACTTGCTAGATAAATCATAATATACTCTATGTTTTATGTTTTATAATATGCTTAAATGTTTTATGTTTTATAATATGCTTAAATGTTTTATGTTTTATAACATGCTTAAAAATATGATGTATGTTTGTAATTGCTAGAATATAGATGGTTGATGCTCGAATAATTAATCATTGATGTACATACTAGTAACTACAATGGAATCATGGATGACATATCTATTTTGATTTATGCAAAAATATGCATGTTTTCATGTCTTCTACAACTAATTTGGTATTTGGGATGTTTATTTTGAATATAAATGCAAAAAATAAAATATATATATATAGCAAACACTTCCGTAGAAGCTTCGCTTCCTAGATTTTTGAAAAATGACGCTTCTGCGTCCTCGCTTCCAAAAAACGTCCCTGTTTCATCCCCGCTTCATGCAACATTGAGCCTGCTAGCGCGTTGCCTGGGGATCCTTGCACTGTAGCACTCTCTGTCGCTTCATCCACATCTGTTTCTACCTAAGTTCGCCATTCCTGCTACCCTCTCTTCGGGGCTCCCGTAGCAAGGTATAATCCAAGAGGTTGGGTACCTCAAGGATCCTGCC
>APFE031478839.1:0-48998 GCA_000404065.3 Pinus taeda
TCCTCTTCAGCAGTTAGCCATGAGGCTCCTCTCTCAAGTGACTTCATCCTCTTGTTGCGAGAGGAATTGGAGCACATATGGGAATTTGTATAGTGTGAAGAAGAGCAGGCTTGAGCACTCCAGGGCAGAGACAATTGTGTATGTGCACACCAACCTTCGTCTTATTTACAGGCAGAGGGAAGAGTGGTTGAGGGGAAAGACAAAGATGTGGGATGTCTTTCTTGATGATATGGGTCTGGACACCAGTGTTGAGTTGGCATTGGTCAACATGGATCTCAATGATCTAGTGCTAGAGCCTGTTAGATTTGATGACTTAGAGGGGTCAACCTCCACACCAACAGATGCAGAGGCGACTATGGATACAGGGGAGGAGGAGGATGCAGACAAGAGCAGTGGGGACCATGATGATGAGGACAATGATGCTGATTCTGATGCTGATTGATGCCTTGAGGCTTGTATACCTATAGTTGTTTTAGATTTGCTATTTCTATTTGCCATTGGCATTGCACTAGCACTACCTATGTAACACATTTTGATTTGATGACTTAATGAGAAAACTACAGTTGTCAGTGTGTTTATCTTACTATCTTGTAGTTGTAAGTTGTTTTTCAGTTATGATTATGAATCATGATTTAATTGATTTATCATTTATGTGACTAGTACCACTGACATGTATTTGAATTTCGTATGTACTATGCATGCTAATAGCTATAGATGAAGATCTATGTTTGAAATCAATAAATTTGTATCATTAATTAAAATTTGTGTAAGAAATATCTAATTTTTAATATATATATATATATATATTTTTAATAAAATAATATATAACAAATCCTACATGTCCTATTCCGGGGGGTCAACGTGTCCGAATGCGACACCATGAATCCTGAATCCTACGAATCCCGAATCCCCGTGTCAGGTGACTTAGAAATAAATTATACTACAATCTTCACAAATAAAGTTTTGAAAGCGAATGCAATAACAACACAAGATAACCACAATGACACAATTACTTTTGGACAATCGTCCTCGGAAAAACCCAATATGGGAAAACCGGTGCAACAGATGAGGGTTTCTTTATTATTCTTCAGCGAAAATCTCTTGTACAATGTACAACCAACATAACATAAGTGAGAAAATTTATAGACGCTTCTTGACAAATCTATGATCTAGGAGAAGTGCTTCTCAGCGCTCTGAATCCCTCTGCGTCTTCCTGTGTCACTTTTTCTCACGCTGGCCCAATGTCTGACTGCTCACGCAGTCCCAATGTCAATTTGCCTTGCGCTGGCTCTTTCTGCATCACACTTCTGCGCTGGCTCTCCTTGCTTTGCATCTTCTTGCCTTGTACCTCTCGACTGATGTTGATTCCCTCTCTCTCTTTCTCACCTGCAACTCTTCCTCTGATTTGATTTTCTCTTTCCGAACTTCGACCAATGAGAAAATCGATCGTACTCAGGTAGCTGAGTATCTACCTCTGGTGTGTCCTCCAAGTGCCCACCAAGCCTCCTCTTATAATTCTCTCGTTGATCAATCAACGACCCAGATTAGATCCTAATCAATGGCTAGGATCATATTGACTTGATCTCTCCCTTCTTCTAGAAGTTTCACCCACAATTTAGATTAATACCCATAATTATTTTAAGTTCCTAAGTTTAGACTTAGGGTCGCATTACAAATAATTAATTATTTTAATAAAACTGTCTCCGGGTGGAATTTCCCAAAACAATTTCTGGGTATTGGAGAATGCATGTGTCTAAGCCTCCCTGCAAATTCTGAGACTTAGAGCACATCTGATGCTACTAGAAACCAACATAAATGGCCTCCGAAATCCAAAGAAAATCATGCTACAACAAATAGCTATTTAACATCAAAATCATCGCCTATATTCGGATCCTACTTATCAATATCACCCAATAAGCATTAAGATAAGCTAGAAAAAGCTTTACATCCTAGTCAATGATTCTGCTTGAGTGAAGTGTACATTTTTACTAGGATCATGAAGGAGGAGCTTAACAGTCAATGTCATGAACATTGAGGTACATAGAGGCCTTGGTGATCTTGATTAAATGTTAGTTCCATACTCTCGTACATCACAAAATCTAGTAGAAATGTTGCAATCTTTTCAATCCTGAAATCTTAGAAACTATTAAGCTTGCTGGATTTTGAGTGGAATCTGAAATTCTACCTTTTCCAAATGAAATCCAATTAGGTCGAAACAACTTTCAAACATCCTGAGCTAAGTTTCACTGAAACAAATATGGATACGAGTCTTGAAATGGATACAATAAATTTTCAAAAAATCCGGATACGATACGACAAGGAAACGACATATATATATATCTATATCTTTTTAATAGAATCTAGAATCTACATCTAAAAATACATAATCATCATCATGAAATCAACATAAACAAATCATCATCATCAATTCATCATAAGCATTGTCATCATCATTAGTAATGCAATTTGAAATGCTACAACCTTTGTGCTTTCAGGTCCAACTCCTTCAAAGAACCTGTCATGCATGGCAGATGACATCTATCTTCCTTGCATGGCAATTAAAAGGCCCATGGGATCATTGGGATATTCTATCAATCCCTATTTGAACATTTCAATCTTTTGAACGTCAGCTTGGTCTCTTAACTATATGTAGGCAAAAGATTGGCTTGAGAAGATTTGTTATATTGGAGGGATTAATGAAATCAAGAGCAAAATCAATGACAATCAACAAAACCTTAACTAAACTGAAAAAAGCTCTTTATGAAGACATTCATCAAACCATTTTGTTTGCATTTTTGAACATCTATCTTTTTCTTAGTAAGAATCCTTGACAAATATAGGAGTGTTGTTGTTTCTAAAGATTTAGAAGAGACATTATGAGATTGTATTTATAGTGAGTTTATTTGCAAATCTGATTTCTTCATTTTTATTATTTATTTATGGCTATACAAATTTTCATGCTTTTTAACTTTAAGGGTGGATTTTGATCACGATTTTCGTGGATCTGTTTCTAGATTTCCGGAAACGGATCCAAAAAAATTTAAAACCCTTGGAAACGTATCCAATTCCAAATCTGAAGTTTCCGATCTTTTGAA
Organism: Pinus taeda; assembly: GCA_000404065.3. Classification (NCBI taxonomy): domain Eukaryota; kingdom Viridiplantae; phylum Streptophyta; class Pinopsida; order Pinales; family Pinaceae; genus Pinus; species Pinus taeda. Next base: position 3,096 of record APFE031478839.1, read on the forward strand.
ACGGTACAAAAACGTTTTTACAACGTTTCAAACAAGGATCATATCCGTTTCTGTATTGGAAACGGTGATCCATGTTTTTGGCAAATTCTTCAGCCGTTTCTGTCAACTTTGATCCTGAGTCAATTAGTGGTAATGTTAAAATTTTACTTGAAAGGATAGAATTAAAGATAGAGAAAAATGTCAGTTTTACTTTAAGGAATTAATATTACTATTAACTACTAGGTTATGTATCTCATGAGATGAAGCTTGGGAAATGGAAACAATAGATTTTGCCTTGTTTGCTTGATGGAAATATGCAAAATATCCTCACAGCTCAATCCCCTAATTCAGTTTTAAAAAAATAGGTTTAAAAGAAAAAAGATTGGTCATAAGTTGAAATTGACAAAGACAGGGTGATAATTTCGAAATTATCATGATTCATTCAAAACAAGGAAATTATCGCGATAAGTTATGGTGAAAATATTGGCAAGGGGCAGCTTGGTGATAATATCGCGATAAGTTATGGCAAAAATATCCGCAAGTGGCAGCTTGGCGATAATATCACGATAATTTTGATATTATCGTGATATGTGCAGCATTGATATATATATTATATTATATATATATAATGTTCTAGGGTGAATGGGCACTAGTCTGGCCCTATACTAAGCATGATACAAGGTCAATTCCTACTACTACCACTACAACCCCTAGGTGAACTACGCTACCCCCTAGCACACAGCTACAAGTAAGCAACTATGGATGTGAACATGTGACCTTGTACTCACATTTACTTTACATTTTCATGGGCTTGCCAAGTGAGCTCTCGGTGGGGCTGCAACTTGCTTAATATTGATTACAAGTGTAAATTATAATTTATAAGTCACCTAAAATGCTTATTCCAAATTGATCTATCCAATGTAGCAAATGATGCTTATGTCTAAGTGACAATTGAAAATTCATACATTTCCAAATAAAGGGGTATCTTCTGAGGTGTGAAAATCCCAATTGCCTACATTAATTGGACACTACCCTACATAATCTAGCATGACGTACCTACCGTATGTATGGACCTTTTGGTTGACCTACTTTCCATAGGTATTGACTGGTATTTATGTCCTTTAAAATGTGATCTTTTTCTCACTTCAACACTTTTTTATCCTTAATAAAGTTCATAATTCTTTCAGGTACAATTAGCTGGTTCAACCTATAAAATGATAGTCATCAATATGTAAATGAATTGGGTGAAATGACAATTATTGTTTCACAGTTTGTCTTATCTTCTATATTGATCTTTAGAACATAACATCATTACTACTACAACAAATGTGGCATCCTAATTGTTACTCAAAATCATATCTTCAATAAAGGGGCATTGTGAAAATAATTTCTTCTTAATTTTTGTATGATCAAATCTCTTTCTTAATTCCATCTTTATGAGCAGTAGCATTGGCTTTTAACATTGCAATCAAAAAGGTTTACTGGTTCTCTTTGTAATTGGTGTTTCACCCTTGGTCACTATTTTTGAAGTTCAAATATTATTGTTCACCTTTTGTTGTCGCATAAAGTGTCTAGGCAGCGCGACAACGCTCAAAGTAAGTGTTGTCACTCTTAATCCTTAGTCACTTTGTTTAGACTTTCTCTTAGACAAGTCAAGGGGGGTAGTCCCTAAGCTAAATGGATGAAGATAGCCTGTGAAACACAGACTTTAGGAGATTTTAATGATGGACAACTTGATGAATCTGAAGCGAGTCTAGGCCAATTAAGATAGATAAATCAAAATAGGACACAATCCCAAGATATAAATGACTACAGACCAGTGCCTTTAATATTTGAATTAACCATTGACTAAATAAAACAAATTATCTAGATCAATTTTCCAATATGCGACAAACAATGACAATCATGAATAATCAATATAAATGCACAAAACTGTATCACGCAAGATATTCTAGATTTAAAATGATTGTCATTAACTGCCCAGATCTAGGATTAATTAAATTTCTCCTATTGCCAATATAAACTTTGAAACATTAATCGTACTTGACAATAGAGAAATATAAAAATGCATTTAATCAACAAATAACACTAAGTAACTTCAGATAAACAAACTAATTATTTCTTAGGAACTTAATTTAATGTGAAAAATGAGGAAACCAAATGAAAGGGTGAATAAAATAGTTTTTTAATGGGCCACAGGCCACATTAAAAAATACTTAATGTGAAAGCGCAAGTCCTTTAATTTATTTTATTCCAAATTCTAAAGTCACAAAAAAATTAAAATTTTTAGATTTTTTAAATGTTTTTTAAATCTTTAGGATTTTTAAAATTTCTTATGATTTTTTTTTTAGAAAAATTTTTAATGTTTATTTTAATTTTTTAGATTTTAGAAAGTTTTAATGTTTTTTTATGATCTTTTAGATTTTTTAAAGATTTTTAGGATGTTTTTTAGATTTAGAGATTTTTTTTATATTTTTTTTGAATATTTTTGAAAAAAAAACTCACAAAAAAAAAAAATTCAAAATAAAAAAATCAAAAGTCAAAAAGAAGAAAGAATAACTTTTTTAATTTGTTTTTTAAGTGCTTTAGGTTTTTTATTTTGAATACAAAAAATGATGAAAAGTAAAAAACACAAATTAAATGAAAATCAAAATGAAACGAAAACTAACCGAAATAAAGAGATTAAATCTAAACTCATAACAATACGTAACAATACAAAGTAAAAAAAAAAAATTGAAGTAGGATGAAGTCGAAACTAACCCTAACCAAAAAAACAAAAAAAAAACCTAACTTAATTCATGCAAAGTCAAATAGGGAAAAAAAAGAAACACATTTGTTGTTTGCTGTTGCAGATCCGCAGGAAGGAGAGCTCGAAGGCAGGCAACGAAAGGGAATGCGGCCCGAAGATGGCAACAAGGGGAGAGCACGCAATGGATTGAATGAGAAAGGGAATGGTTGTTGCGGGAAAGCAGAGAGGAGGCCCCAGAGAGCGACCATGGGAGAGTAACTGCGTGAGGGTTCTAAGCAAGGAAGAAGACGAGTATGCGATGGAAGGAGCAAAACTGTTGCTGCGGACAGGGAGCAAGGCAGGTTTCTATGGCAGTGGAGGTTTAGCAGGTGAGAAGACAGTGTGGATCAGAATGAGAGGGGGCAATGTTAATGCCGAAATAGCCCGCGGGGAGAAAGGTTTTGACAACAACGAGATGGCTAAGGAGGGCTCCGAATGCAGCAATGAGTGAAAGAAAGGAGCAGTGAAGGGTTTAATTGGAGGCTGCGGAAGAGAGGACACAGAAGGAGGCTGCAAAATCGAGCAGCAGAGAGGAGGGTTTGGGCAAAAGAAAGAGAGATCTAAAATTTCTAGAAAACCCTAAGATGTAGACAACATGAAAAATCTGAAATTTTCTGTTAGAAATCGACCTCTGGCAGCAGAAAAACTGAAAACGCAGGTAGCAGATAAGCAGCTCAGAAACCCTTTAAAAATTTTCTGAAAATTTTAATTAAAATATCGAATCCAATTGCGTCATATTTATCAATGAAAACCCTTAAAAATTTTCTTCAGATTTAAGAAATTTAAAACACTTGGACTGCAAAATTCTTGAAGAATATCCCTGGAAAACGATTTTAATGAACCCTAGAGATCCAGATCTTACCCTCCAGGGTCTAGATCTAGACTCTACATAATTTTCTCCTTCAGATCTGTCGCTGCAAGACAACAAGAAACACTCTAACAATATATATATATAATGACCCAAAAAACTAAAACCTAGAAAACTCAAGTCAGAAAGCTAAAAATAATTATAGATCTATGTACATGAATGGTAGGTCTATCAGATCTAGGGAGTGTGAGTCCAACTCCGCTCCTAGATTTGATAATCTGAGGCTCTCAACAATGATATCTATTGATTTAGCACAATTTTTTTTTTTTTTTAAATTTTTTAAAGTTTAAAGGAGGTGCTGAGCTCAAAACCCTTCATGCATCACCAATAAAAAATTTCTTAAGATAAACCTGGCATCAAATTACGTTGGGCTTTTTAGAAAACACGGATCGAGAGTTGGCTGGTCCAACTAAAAACTTCCCCAAAGGCTCGATGATCTAATAAACAAGACTTTCCTGCAAAACTCAATTCAACCATCAACATAGAGCGAGAAAACAATAATAAAACTCTAGCAAATAGGGATACTTGCTATTACGTTCAGAATTTAGATTATTATTCAAACCACAACGACTGAGCAAGATACCTGTACTCAAATCACTCTTCAGAAGCTATTATCAATGGAAAAAAAAATTATGCATGAAAAACGACACATCTTACAGTATTTCCACGAAGAGTAACACCGACAAAAGTTAACCCCCAAGTCTTTTTTTATTATCGAAAAAGTTTACACAAGAGCTTTTCGCTTAGCAGACGATCAAAAGATTGTATGAATTGATTGACGAATGACTTCTTATTTAAAGATAAATCCTCCAACGACTAGTTCGAGTGATCTTCGTCAAAGCAATCTTGACCGTTGATGAGAATTAAAATTTCTTTTAATTTCATCCGTCGAAATTTTAAATTCTTGAGGAAATTCAAAATTTTCAATTAAATGCATTTTAATTAACTCAAACATAAAATTTTTGAGTTAATTTCCTAAAAAATTTGACTTTGACTTAAACCCCAGGGACCAAAGGCTTAAAATTTAGCAAAATTATTAATTTGTCTTAGTCCCGGGACCTTTTAAATTTTGTTTTTTAAGGACCAACGAATTTTGCCTTTGGAGAATTTAAATTTATCTAGGACCTATAATTAATTAAATTTCTGGTTTAGGATTTTAAATAAATTTTTGGCGAGAAAATTTAATTAATTAACCTATGAAGGGATACATTATTTTTCCAACCCTCAAGACACTTTACATCATAATTTTCAGATCTTTTACATCATAAGGGGGAAACCCATTTGAAAAGACCCTCACTAACTACCCATTCCTGCGACACAAATATAATTCAACAGACTAAGCAATTTGTAATAAAATAACCGAACCAAATTGTTAGGATTATTCCCAAATCACTTTTACATAGACTCGATCTATAACATTAGGACTCGCCTAAGCTCCTAGTGACAAAATCCATTCTGGCTTTGGGGTAAGGCTGAAGGAAAACTCTGCCGACCATTCGAGAATGGATCATTGAGACAAAATACCTCCTGGAATGTAGATCATCACCAGAAAAATAGGTTTACCTAGGTAATTACATACACGACACGGATCTGCTGAGATTATTTACATCATATACATGCAAAATGGATTTAGATTATAACATGACAATTAGGCTAATGATGAAAGCTGGACGACATGGACACATCGATCAGGCACCATCCCTTTTGCGAAAAAAGGGGGTGTGCTGCTATGGGTAGTTGACATGTAGTGGTCAACACCTTCAATACCATTTTTGATTTTTGGATGCTCTCACCCCTCATTTTGCAAGAGGCCTATATTATTGAATTTTTTTCACTACTTGGTAATTTTTATCACAAAGAGCTTTGGATGTTCAGGATGCTCACTTGTTTTTGTTGATTGTTGATGACATGGATGATGATGTGCTGGAGGATTTCATGGTGTTTTGCTTGGTATATTTGCTTATCACAGAGAGATAGCATTATACTTGATGATTTGATGTTGTACTCTCCACTCCTTGCTAAATGATTTGATATGAGGATATGTGGGTCCCTTGGTGGAGTATCATCACATTTTGGGCTAAGTGGACCTGGCATTTTGTAGATCATTTGATTTCCTTCATCATAGAATGCTTGGCATACATTCACTTGCTTACACTTGTTTTCTTCCTTGGATGGATAGACACAGGCATGGTTAGGGCTCCTTTTATCCAATGCCCTATCTCTTATGGATGATATTAACATGTGGATGGATTTTTTGTAGTAGGGAGCATGGTATTGCCTTCAACATCCCTGTTTCTGTTGAAATATGTAACTATGTTCGATCTTCATAATGACATATGTAATCATGATTTTATGTATTTGTTATAAAGAGAAAAATAAATTTATTATTGTTATTCTTGAGGCATGGGTTTCATGCTCAAGGAAAATTTATTTTTAGGTCAAGCTCCCATTGAGTGCTTCTAGGTCTTGTCATTGAGTTTGCAAGTCAATTGAGTCATTGTTATGTATGGGAGACCCATTTGGGCATGTTACATATTGTAAAGAAAATTTTATTTGAGTCAAAATAGAGTAAAAGACCCTCCAAGAGCTTGTCAAATGTGCAAACAAGAAATTGGCCTTATCAAGTGACAAGTCGGCCTAGGGACAATGACAAGTTGACCTACAAGATGTGACAAGAAGCCTATAAAAAGGACTTGACCTCATTTGCAAATATCATCCAATGAGATCACAAAAGTATGATAAGAAGACAAGAAAAAGCTTCATATCAAAGTGAAGGAGGAAGCATAAAGAGAAGGATTTTGAACTGTCTTTGGGTCATCACTCTCACACGTGCGAAGAGGAGCTAGGGCATTCTGAAGTTGCAACAATTCAAAATTGTAGTCATCAACAAGAGCCATGTTTTGGGTCAAAAGGAAGTCTCCTTTGCAAGCCGAATTGATAAGGAGGAGAAGTCATCTCAATCGAAGGAGAGAGGAGGATTAAATCACCATAATTCTCTCACACGTATCACCTTGTTTTTTTGCAGTAGGGGTCAAAAAATGCAAGTCGAAATTGTAGTCAAAATTGCAGGTTCAAAATTTTGATCAAAGGTGAATTGGAAGCTGCTGGAAGGCAAGTTTGACTTGGGTTGTGAAAGTGCTTTAAGGAAAATGCTTGAATTGGTCTTGGAGGGGTCTTGGTCAAGGGTCATAGGTCTTGGAATTCATCAATTGAAGTTCTATAAGAAGAGAAGAGTTCTTGTGGGTTTTTCTCTTAATAAGAGAGGTTTTGGCCCTAGCTGATCGCCTATATCTTGTGTCCTCTTGTCTCATTGTTCTTTATTGTTTTGCTAGTTGTTTTATGATAAGAACACTAACTGTAATTAGGTGAAAGAAGAAAATAATCAAGTTAAGTAAAAACATCACAAACAATTATCAAAGTAAGAGAAATCATGTAATCTAGTTGCCCCTAGGTTTCTCAACATTGAATTAGAACTAAGGTGACAAGACATGTAAAGGCATCTTATAGAAGGACCATCAAAAGGAATATCAAAGAAGACCTCAAAAACCTACCTCTTCCAAATAAGGGTTCCATATTTGAAGCATTGTTGGAAGATCACACATTGTACAATCATCATCACAAGGAGAAGAAGACCTCAAGGACCACACATCCTCTTAAAGAAAGATGGTGTAGACATTGAAGCATCTAGAATTTCTGCCATCATCATAAAAAAGAATCAAGGTGATCTCGCTCTCTTCGTAGAAAAATTCACATCTCAAGCATATTTGAAGAAGGACATCTCTAGAAGTATTGTCATCTTCAAGGATGCTATCATCATATCATCATATCATCAAAATTAGGAAAGGCATCAAGTTGAATATATCATCATCAAGAAGCATTTCACTTGACAAGTAAGTATCATTATATCTATGACTGAATCTACTATCAAAATGACTTCATTCTGCAAGGAGAGCAATAAATTGGTTGGGTCATCAAATTTCCGCACATGGAAGAAGAGGACAGGTTTGATCCTCATAGAAAATGAAGTCATTGGATACGTTAAGGGTTCAATTGTTGAACCACTAAAAGAAGAAGCTCAAGCTCTAACAAAGTATATGAAGGGGGAGATAAGGGCTCAAAGAATCCTTATAGAATCAATCAAGTATTCTCTCATCCCTTATGTAGCAAAATTGGAGAAGTCAAAAGACATTTGATGAGCTGGTATAATTGTTCTTCATAAGCATTGCAAGAGAAGTAATATCTTTGAGAATCAAGCTCTATAAGTTAAAGGTATGAAAGGAAGAAGGGATAGCTTCATATCTTATGAGTGTGTCACAAATACGAGACCAATTGCAAGAGTTGTGGGGAATAATGTTCGACAAAGGGATGACCACTGTGGTAGTCAATGCACTGCCTGATGAATGGGGCAACTTTGTATCAAGCATCTATGGAAAGAAGGAAGCCGCCCGATTCAGTGAACTCTGGTCATTGTGTAAGATTCAAGGAACCAAGTTAAAGGCAAAAAACAATGTAGGAACAAGTGAACAAGTTCAAGCATTTGCTACCATGGCTAGGAGAAGAGAAAAGTTTGGGAAGCTTGGTCCTTAGAAAAAGAAGAAGATCGATATGTCAAAGATCTAATGCTATGGCTGTCAGGGATATGGGCATTTCAAGAGAGATTGTCTGGAATTCAAGAAGGACAACAAGAAAAGGAAAGAAAGAACTGAAGTCCATATCACCGAAGAAGTAGAACAACCTAATGAGAAGAAATCCAAGAAAGAGGGAATAGATCTTCACTATTAAGGTCTCTCAAGTATATATGTGAAGTAGGAGGTGAAAAGATCTCTATTATGGTTAAAAATTGCTATTAGATGAGAAGCATTGTAAGTATGACAAGATGCATCATATTGAGAAGATGGCATCATGTGAGAAGCATACGATCATTATAGAAGCTTGAAAGGATAATCGAAGAAGAAGTGTACATGGTTGCAACAATTATCATAGAAAGGAAGTAGCTCATGGTGACCTCATTGAAAGTATAAGTAGTATATATGGCTGAAAGAAAGTCATCTAGCACGATAGACGATAAAAAGAATTGATCATATATCATCATCATTAGGAAGGAGAATTTGCAGGATGGGGATAATCAAGATCCTACGTTGGAATCTTCACTAGAAGGTTCACTTGTATTTGGAAGGAGCAAGTGTCACATTGATCATTCAACCTTGTGTGGGATCTATGGTTTAGAAAGATGATGGTATGATGACAAAGGAGTGCAACATGCGAAGATAATTAAAGTACTTTCAAGCAAGGAAAGGAAGCTTCGAAAGGAAGTCTAGATGACCAAAGGGAGAAAAGACGTATGTATTTATTTGATAGATTAAGTCATGTCATCATAGAGTTGTAGATAGCATGGTTGAATGCTCTATCTAATGAGCATGATCAAGGAAGAAGGATCTCTTCCTTTGGAAAGATGCAGGGAGACATATACCTTGAACTAATACACATATTGAGAAGATGAAATCAATATAATATGTCCTCATATATAAGGTGGTTAACAAAGCTATAGGAACTATGAACAAAAGTTCCTAGGGAGCAATATGTGAAGAAAAGAAGAGGAGTTCGTGAGAAATGCAACTATGGTCACATGAGATAAGAGAAAGTGATGAACATCCGATAACTAAAAGAATTGGGTAGGACATCTCCATGGAGAAGGTATGAAGACTCTGATCAAGTTTGGGAAAGAAGGAGACCCTTGACATTAAATGTCTTGGAGATGTGTTTATGAATGTGCAAGATGTTGATGTTGCAAGCAAATGGATGTCATGATGAAAGGCCATCATAAAAGGTAACTTTGATTTGATGTTCATTTTGATTTTTGAGAAAGATATGGTTGGGTTGAAACAAGGGTACTGAAAGAGAGTTGTAGATGTCACCTACAACCAAGAATGGATGGAAGATCCTGAAAGTAACATGACTTGTCAAAGATAGCTAGATGAAGAAAAGCCAGATGTCGACTAGAAGATCACTTTCCGATGGAGAGAAGGATGGCATGATTGATATGGGTTGTGAAGGACAGTGATGGATGGCCGATGCCCTATGAAAAAAACCTAGAAGATGAAGGCTCCATAATGATGAAGATTAAATTCATGACATCGAAAGGAGGAGCTCTACAAGAAGTTGAAGATACCATGATCTCTACTAAAGAGCAGAGCGTTGCTGTTGGAAACAAGTCGCTAGTTCAGAGGAAGCTTGGAATCAAGTCCTTAGATGGAGCTTGGAAAGTCCCTGGATAAGAGGGAGCTTTGGTATATTCCTTTTATAGGAATGAATATATCTTCCCTAGTTGAGAGGGAGAGATAAAGACATCATTCTTCTCTTCATGTTGTGAAGAAAAAATGGAGGATTGAGTAAGCAGCTGAGATTGGTTCCGATACTCTTTGAGGATGTGGTAGGGCATACAAGATGTAAGAGTAGTCAAATAGGAAATTCCTTGAGGATGTGTTATTCCAAGATAGAAATTTTCCTAAAAGGACATACTTTGTGAACACCCTTGTGGGGTATGTCCCTTGAGAGACAATATGTGAAAAGTCAGAAACTCGAATCCTATTGCAACAACTGGAATTATTCTCCTAACCATTAATAAAATTTAACAATTTATGTATTGTTTCCTACAACAAATACTGAACAACTCACACTGCAACCTACACAAATAAAATTGTGGAAGAATAAATGTTGGAAGAAATACTAGCACACACACATAAAATAACACAGTTAGTTTTGGACAAATGTCCCTGGAAAAACCCAATTTGGGAAAACCGGTGCAACAGTGAGGGTTTTATTTTATTATGCAATAGTGATATCTGAGTACATCTATGGATGCCCAACTGGAAATCCAAACAACAAGAAAATCTGGAAAAGATATTCCCTAAGCAACCTCGACACTCGCGCTTCATGCACTCACATTCTTACACTCATGCATTCTTGCACTTGCAGGTTCCCGCACTCGCATTCCTGCACTCGCCTAATTGCACTCGCATGTTCTTGTAGTCGCGCGTTCCTGTAGTCGTGTCCCTGCCGTGGGAATAACTCAGCTTCTTGCTACTCCCTCTCTGAATCTGGAAATCTTTCTTCGGATCACTGCCCCTGCCCCTGACTGACACTGCGTCCCTTTGTAGCTCATACTCTACTGCAGCTAGTTGGATCTGCACAAAGAACTGCTACTCAAGTGTACTTCTCCAAGTGCCCGTCGATTTCTTATAATCCTCAGTTGGGACTCCAACGACCAAGATTAAATCTTAATCGATGGCTAGGATTAACTTGACGTCGATCTGTGTGAGTTTCTAGAACATTCACACCTTGACCTAATTAATTTTGATTAATTAACCATATCCGCTAAGTTTAGAGTTAGGAAATATTAAAAAACTGGTTAATAATCTAATTAAGTCATTTCTAGGCAGAATTTCCAGAAAAGATTTATGGGTTTTTGAGATCTCATGCATTCTAGCCTTTGCACAAAATTTCAAGGCTAGAACACATCCGATGCTACAAAAACTAACACTCCCTCTTAGCGAGGAATATGTTCTAGTGCTCCACTACACATCTTGTGACAACACCCTGTCTCTCCATCATCTCCTATCACGCTGCCATACTACCAACCAACCATTGCGCAACTCTGATATACATTGCATGTGCTGTTGCTGACCCTGTAGAACTGCTGCCAACACTGCATCTACGCTGCAACTCCCTCTCATATGTCTTTGCTGCAACTGCAACATCTGCAACTGAAAAGCATCCTAAATACTTAATCATTTGTGATCAGTATGATGCATCTGTCTCCAGAGTCTTTGACTGCTGCTAGTATCTGCATTGTCACTAAGGAATTTGTGCTGCTGCTGACTTTGCCCTGTGCCACCTGCATTGTTGCCAACTCTGCACTGCGCTCCTCAGCGTCTGACTGCTACTAGACTCTGCATTTGTCACTTTGGCATTTGACTGCATCTGCTGTCACTGATCCATCCTGCTACTGAATACTGTGGGCCCCCGTAGCGAGGTATTAATCCAAGAGGTGGACTGATCAAGGATTTGGAGTTCTGGGACACTGATTTACCGATATTGTTGTTGCTAGCTCTGCATTGCTATTGCAACTATTGCAATAATGAGTCTGATCTCTCAGATCTTGAGGCACTAGCTTCCATAGGGTTGCTCCCTCTGAAGCTACACTCCCTCTGAGTCTCGATCTCCCAATGGGAAATCTCTCTGCTCCCTCCTCGCAACTCACACTCTCCTCCTGTACTGGAAACTGGCTGCGAAGTTCTGCGCTGAGAATCTTCTGGTTGGAACTATACTTGCATACTGCAACTAGGCAATTTGTATTGCCTATGTCACTACGTCTTGCTCTGTAACTGTCTCTCGGGTATTGACTGCAACTAGATCTTGAATTGCCATCTAAATGATTGACAATGCCTGCTGACATTGAATCTGCTACTATGATACTGTGGGCCCCTGTAGCGAGGTGATGGTCTTGCTGCAACTATTTGGAACTGATCTCCTTGTTGCCACTATGCTGGACCTTGCTCATTTGGAAAACTGGAGTCTCATACTCCACTTGGATTTTGTGCCCAACTACCTCCTTTTGAGCCTAGTCCCTGGCTGGGACCCTTCCTTTCTTTAGAACTCGCACTAGACAACTCGCACTTCCTCTGGTACCCGTCTTCGACACTGGAAGCTGGTCTGCTGCCCAGATCTACATTCTGGTTAACTCATATGACCTCCAATGGCAATCTTGTACGATCATCCCTGTAAAGATGCAAAATCTGTGAAACTCAAAATTGGAGAAAATAAACTTGAAAGTCTCCCTCTTTCCCTATGCTTGGCTGCTGCTTTTGCTATTCGCACTCCCTTCTGGAGTGAGAAGATCCGCTCACAACTACTGCCAATCTGCTTGGAAAAATCAGATCTCTAAAGCTCGAGATCAACTGAGAGAAATTTTCCCTCTGTGTGAGCTATTCTTCCACTCGATGCTAGCTCAGCACTAGCAAACTGCCACAAAACTACTGCGTCCAGCTAGAGATCTGCTCTGCGAAAGTACTGGGCTGCTCCCTTAGCCTCTGGAATCCCTCAATTTGGAGAGATCGAATTTTTCTATCCCTTTCAGAAAAAATCGAATCTCCTAAAGAAATTTGGCCTCTCGGCAAAGTGATTGCTATGCCCTGTAGGGTTTAAATCTGCTGCCCACACTGAACAACGAAACTCCTTTATTCGCTACTGAACTCTCTGGCTGATCATCCGCTCTCTGGTACCATGTGAAAATTCAGAAACACGAATCTTATTGCAACAACTGGAAATTATTCTCCTAATTGTTAATTAAATTTAACAAATTATTATTGTTTCCTATAGCAAAAACTGAACAACTCACACTGCAACCTACACAAATAAAACCTGTGGAAGAATAAATGCTGGAAGAAATGCTAGCACACACACATAAAATATCACAGTTATTTTTGGACAAATGTCTTCGGTAAAACCCAACATGGGAAAACCGATGCAATAGTGAGGGTTTTATTCTATTATGCAACAACGATATCTGAGTACATCTATGGATGCCCAACTGGCAATCCAAACAACAAGAAAATCTGGCAAAGATATTCCCTAAGCAACACCTGCACTCGCGCTTCTTGCACTCGTGTTGCCTACATTCCCGCTTCGTGCACTCGTGCTGCCTGCACTCACGCGTTCCTGCACTCATTGTTGCTGCACTTGCACGTTCCTCCACTTGCGTTCCTGCACTGGGAATAACTCTGTTGATTTGTGGTAGCATCGGATGTGCTCTAGCCATGAAAATTGGTGGAGAGGCTAAAGCACATGAGATCTCCAAGACCCAGAAATGGTTTGGGCAAATTCTAACTGGTTTGGGAGATATTAAAATAATTAATATTTTTAATGGAGTTCCCAAGTCTAAACTTAGGAAAAATAAAATATTAATGGGTATTAATATAAAATTGGGTTAGAAGGCTCCAAAAGTCATGGATCAAGCTAAATCTAATCTTAGCCGTTGATTAGAGATTTAATCTCTGCCGTTGAAGTACCAATAGGAAAAGTATAAGAAGAGGCTTGAGGGTTAGTTAGAGAACACACTGAGGGAGGCCAGACAGTTCGATTTCTGTAGCGAGGTTAGCTAAGAAATTCGAACTAGTGGTCTGGAGAGCAGTAGGAGGTAGCAAGTACGGAACAGAGAGGCGGGAACAACACCAGGGGAACAATGCAGAGGTTGGAGAGGCAGACGCAAAGCCTCTCAGGCAGACGCATAGGCTACAGACTGCGTAGTCACTGGATGGCTTGCGTGGGTGACACAAAGAGGCCTAGTGCTGACGCAGAGAGGTAGGGGCTGATGCAGAGGGTCTGGGAGCTACACAGAGGTCAGCCAGGCTGACACTGAGACTGGGGGAAGTGGTGAAGAATTTTCTCTCTGTTGGGTAAACCAGTTTGGTAGCCAGTTGTACTGAAGAATTGTTGAATAATAAAATCCTCCCTTGCTGCACCAGTTTTCCTACATTGGGTTTTTCCAAGGACTGATTGTCCAAAATATTTGTGTTGATGTGTTAATTCTTGTGCATGTGTTTGTTTCTATATTATGATGTAATATCTGCGCAAAATTTATGTTAATGTTTACTGAAGGATTTTCATAAATAACTTATTGGAAATCTTCCTTTGGATCACTGTCCCTGTGCCTCACTGACACTGCGTCCCTCTCTAGCTCGAACTCTACTGCTGCTAGCTCGATCTGCACAAGGAACTGCTGCTCAAGTGTACTTCTCCAAGTGGCCATCAACTTCTTCTTATAATCCTCTGTTGGGACTCCAACGACTAAGATTAAATCTTAATCGATGGCTAGGATTAACTGGAAGTTGATTTGTGTGAGTTTCTAGAACATTCACACGTTGAAGTAATTAATTATGATTAATTAACCATATTCCCTAAGTTTAGACTTAGGAAATATTAAAAACTGGTTAATAATCTAATAAAATCATTTCTATGTGGAATTTCCAGAAACGATCTCTGGGTTTTGGAGATCTTATGTATTCTAGCCTCTCCACAAAATTTCAAGGCTAGAATGCATCTGATGCTACAAAAACTAACACAATGATGATGGTGTCTATCATTGATTGGTCTTGCCAGCATTGTGCTCTGATGTTGTGGAGAGGCAGAGCTGTTAGTCAAGGCCTTGCTATGTGACAATGCTAGTTGGTATGATGAGATGCTAAGGCGTAAGTTAAGGAAGTAGCTTATGAGATGGCTTACCAATCCGACTCTTCTTATGAGAATTATTCAGTTTGAGAATGTCCAAGTACCTTGTGGGGATTATGAATACCTCCCTAGTTAAGAGGGAGTGTTGAAATATGTAACTAGGTTCAGTCTTCATAATGACTTAGGGAAATATTTAAAAATTGGTTAATAATCTAAATGAGACACTTCTAGGCGGAATTTCTAGAAATGATATCTGGGTTTTGGAGATCTCATTTATTCTAGCCTCCCCTCAAAATTTTGTGGCAAGAACACATCTGATGCTACAAAATCTAACACATCACTCTGACACATGTGAAGAGGACCTAGGGAATTCTGAAGTTGCAGCAAATCAAAATTGCAGTCATCAACAAGCACCGAGTTTTGGGTCAAAAGGAAGTCTCCCTTGCAATCCGAATTGATAAGGAGGAGAAGTCATCTCAAGCGATGGAGAGAGGAGGACTAAATCACCATAATTCTCTCACATATGTCACCTAGGGTTTCTGCAGCAGGGGCTGAAAACTACAGGTCCAAAAGTTTGGTCAAAGGTGAATTGGAAGCTGTTGGAAGGAAAGTTTGACTTGGGTTGTGAAAGTGCTTCAAGGAAAAAGTTTGACTTGGTCTTGGAGGGGCCTTGGTCAAGGGCCATAGGTTTTTGAATTCGTTAATTGAAGTTCTATAAGAATAGAACAGTTCTTGTGGGTTTTCCTCTCAACAGGAGAGGTTTTGGCCTTGGCTGATCACCTATATCTTGTGTCCTCTTGTCTCATTGTTCTTTATTGTTTTGGTCGCTGTTTGATGATAATAACACTAACTATACTCAAGTGAAAGAATAAACTAATCAAGTTAAGTAAAAACATCCCAAGCAGTTATCAAAGTAAGAGAAATCACCTAATCTAGCTGCCACTAGATTTCTCAACAGTTTCTAGGCCCACATTTGGAGGCAGATGCATATTCATCATCATTTCATGCCTATTTTGACGAGGTCATCCTTCTCCTTGAAGAATTAGTTGGTTTCTTGGTGACTTGGCACATTGTTCATGGAATGTTTGACTGACTTACCTCTTTATGTTTCGACATGCTTTATAGGACCACACATGCCATTTTGGAGATTATTTTGCACACATGTTGATGCATAGTGTTGGATTAGAAGGGTATTGTTCTTTCTTTTATGGAGATGATTGAGTGTTATTCAATGTTGCAAACATTGGCATCGGGATAAAATTGGCAAGGGTCCAGAAAACCAAAGAATTGTAAAAATTGGGAAAAATCTGTAAAAATGAGCAAACATTAGCAAAATTAAAAAAATTTAAAGATTAAAATGGTCAGGAAAAAAAGTCAACAAAAGTCTACAAAAATTGTAGAAATCACGGTTTTTTTCTTCAAATCGCGACTTTTTCTGCATGGTTTGGATAAAATTGTAAAATTTTCAGCAAAAGTAATCAGCTAGGCCAAAAATTCACAGTTTCACGATTTTTTTGTGATAAAATCGTGATGTTTGCAACACTGATGTCATTTACATTGCACATATTGATGCCTTGCAGTTACTCTAGAATCCCTATAGCCAATCATCCAATTGAAGAAATAATTTTAGATCTAGTTGCAATATTTTGGACACTCAGTTTGGCTATTTACATGCTATATTTTGTGATTTTGAGTGTATCATCTTGTTGGTTTTGAGTTTCTGCTGCGTATTTGCCCACATAAATCCAATAGCACAGCTAACCATTCACTTCTCCACCTCATCCTTTGACCCTAGAGGAGGCACTGGTCTTGACTTGTTTGGTTGAGGTACTAATTGGGAATCCTTCCTTTAACGTTTTTAGAGGAAGTTGGGCTTAAAAAGTGGGGTTTTGGGATGAGGTGACAGTGGGACCTCACCCTGTGTTTCCATCTTTGCATGTTGCACACACCTTTGCAACCCTGCTGATCTGATTGGTGACAATTCCCGCACCATGGATTTTATTGTAGGTATTTACATAAGGCGACATACTTCTTCCCACATTGCTAATGTGCACATCGCCTCTACACAACCTGAAAGTATGACATACCTGCTACAATGTGCATACAGGGATGCCTTTTCTTCCAGTCTCTCCCATAGCTGTATTTCAAGTTATAATGTTGATGTTGAGGTTGACCTTTGTTATGATGTGTGTTATATCTTTTTTTAAGTGGATAACATTATAGCATCTAGTAGTGTTTTGAACACTCCCACTGTTTTGTAGTCACTGATTGTACTCTCTATTTCCAATGACATATTCCTTGGTGATTTGTGGACATTAACAAAATTATATCATATTATGTCGTATATTTTATCTCTTGTCCAGTATGCATGTAGGTCAGAATTTCTGTCTGATCCTCATAAGGTCATATGTCTAGCTGATGAACATAGATTCGTCTTAGGATTGAGAGTAAGAATGCAGATTAAGGATTGGTGTTGATATCTATGGGTCCTCTCGTGGCTGGAGAGTTTTTTGGCAGTAGACAAGATAGAAGATTGGAAACACTAATATTAAATAGGTTGATTACTCATATGTAGGACAATTAACATGAAATGTTAATCGCAATGAGTAATGACTAAAGGGAATTGCTAACAATGATTATGTTATTAACATACAATCTAACAAACATATGACCAACAGAAGATAGCATAATGTTCTTAGCAAAATGTAGCCTTGAAAACTTCAACATTCAAGAAATATAATATTGTTCATAATTTGGGCACTACTAGTAATATTAGTATGTCAAATGCTTCTCTGTTTTTAGGGAATTATCAATTTGATTTATGTGATTCAAGTTATAACTGAATAAAATAGATTAGTTGAGCAATTCAGATTGTCAAAGAAATCATGATGTGATTCTCAATGTAATTATTGTCTTGCTTTTAGCAATTATACTGATTTGGTAGTATGCCATAATGTTATCGCACGGGTCATAGCTAGTTAGCATAAACTTCTGTATGCATTTTTTATAGGGCATGTTATAAAACACTTACTTTTTTTTTTTTCAATCAACATTACTATAAATTTATTCTGACTAGTTTCGTTGTATTTTGTTTGTGTAAGAAATGCCCTTATTTTTGAGACAGGATGAATATTGTATTTCACTGAGCAAATAATTTACATGTTACAGCCCAGACCAGTCTCCGCAACATATTGTTGCTGTAGGAAGGACTTCAACAGTGGCTAGGCGGAATTCAGTTTACTCTCCCCACAGTAGTGGTGGGAATGAAAGGTATCTCCTTTTTCCAGTACCTGTTCATAGTAGTGGTTGGAGTGAAAGGTATCTTTTCTTTTCTGTACATGTTCACAAGGACTGAGCTTTATGATTTTGTATTGAGACTACTGTTGCATGTCAAGATTGTATTTTTCTTGGTGAAGTTCTGTGGAAAAATGTTCAACATGCAAATTTTGATTTTGAATGTATTTATTTGTAGGATACGATATTTGCGGAATATTTTAAATTTTCTATTTGTTAGATTATATAACATCTTTTATTTTAGTTAAAATTTTGTTGTCTCTGAATATTGAGGCATAGTTATGTTTGGAATAAAATATCTAAAAATATGCTTTGAAGTTGAAGGGGACTATCTGGTATGTCAATTAATTAACTGGAGTTCTTTTCAGTGGTATGAGAAGTATTTTCTCCTCATAAATGGTAATGATATATGATTTTGATGTATAATTGCATTACGGTCAGCCCAGCAAAACTTTAGTCTTATGAAGGAAAAATAATTGCTATATATTGAAATAATGGCTGATTTTGAACATTAACTTTGAGGACTGATAACTTGTTCAATATTGTTTAAAAGTGTAAAATTCTGATAATTACTTTTGATGTAGATTTTCTTTTAACTTGTTCCAATATATCATTCAGCAATTATACTTCAGAAATTCAACAACAAAGAATAGTAGAATAGTAGAGATCACAATGCAGAAAAGAGAGACAAGATTTACCTTGAGAAAACCCACTATGGGGAAAAACCCAACAACCTTTTCAATAGAGAAATTCTTCTTGTTCCATGAAAGACACACTTAGACCTATGGTCAAAGATGGTCTTCTCCTCCAAGTCAAGTCACCCAAACCGATCTTGCACTTTGCTCTTGATGTTGCACTTCCAGAATTTCAGCTCTCCTGAAATAGCCAGTTAACCAAAATTTTAGCCCTGCATCAGTTGCCTTAGTAATCAAAAAAATTTCGCCCCCTTGGAACAATTGCCCCAGAAATTGCGAATTACAGAGATAGAGATTCCTTCCCATGTGCGAGTTTCTAGAGAGAGATAAGAGAGAGAAAATTCAGTCTTCTTCTTCGTCCTCCTTCGTCCTTCTTGACCTTCACTGACTTTCTCAGAAACTGTCTTGAGAGAGGAATGCGAATTGCCCAAATGAGGAGCTTGAGTTGCCTTTATATAGTAGTATGTTTAGGGTGAATGGATGTGTCTCTTGGCTAGAGACGACTTGACTTGGGTGGAAGCCGACATGTCACTTTTGGAGCCAAAAATTTCATTTTAAAAGTTCAAACTTATATTTTTTAATATTGACAATGGGATTTGACTCAAAATAATTTTTTTCTTTGATTCAAGCATTTATAAATATGCTTTACAATGCTAAATATCATTACATCAAGTGACCAAAAGTACATTATGAAGATGAACCATAATTACAAATTCAACACTCCCTCTTAACTAGGAACAATTGTCCAAAAATAACTGTGTTGATGTGATTGATTTTTGTGCTTGTATATCATTGTTATAATGTTTACTTTAATGTTTACTGAAGGGTTTTTTAAATAACTTATTGTGGAAAATAAGTAGGAGAAATAAATCAGTTACTGCAGTAGAATTTCGTGTTCAAAATTTTCACATGGTATCGAAGCAGAGATCGGGCAACAGGATTAAAGAATATGTAATGAGTCAGGAGCATGATGCTGGGGCATCAACTCAGAGGGACTCACGCAGATATCTAGAGAAAGAAGATAGCACGAAGAACATGGATTATGATTATTCTATGTTAGCTTCCAGATTGGAAGAAGATGTTACTTTCCTAGTGAGTTCTGCCTCTTCTGAGGTTTGGTATATAGATAGTGGAGCTTCCTGGCATATGACAAGAATACGAGAATGTTTTTCGAGCTGTTAGGAAGAGAGGATGAACTTCCAGATCACCATGGGAAATAAGTCAAAATGTACCCCTGTAGGAAGAGGTACCGTAGTCTTTCAAACAGAAGTAGGGGATTGGCTTTGAGCAACCAATGTGCTGCATGTGCCAAGATTGGGGATGAACTTACTTTCTGTATCTCAGCTTCAAAACAAGGGCTATGATATTTTCTTTATTAAGAAGCAGCGTTGTGGGGGAGCGCCCCCCCTTGATCCTGCTCTCAATCCGCGCTCTGGGCGAGAGCGAGTCGGGAGCGGGTCGGGAGCGTGCTCCCAAAATTGATCCCGAATAGGGAGCAATTTCGGGAGCGTGCTCCCTAAAAAAAAATGTTTCCTGCCTTTTTGGGAGTGTCTAGCCTTTTTTGCAATTATTTTTTTGTATTAATGTTCCAAATGCAATTTTTTTCAAAGAAACAAATAAGTTGAGTGGGGAAACTTAATGATCAAGCTTATGGCTTTAGTATTGATATGCAATTCATGGTAATGTTAAATTCTTAAAGTATAAGTGACATTCTCCTTAATCTTCATTTTTATCCTTTTATTTAAATTTTTAACATTACCATGAAATGGCTTAGGATGTTTGAGAGTGGTTCCAACCTCATTGAATTTCATATGGAGAAAGTAGAATTTTAAATGGCTCAGGATGTTTGAGAGTGGTTCCAACCTCATTGGATTTCATATGGAAAAGTAGAATTTTAGATTTCATTCAAAGTCCAACAGACTTATCAGTTTTTCAGGATTTCAGGATTGCAATGTTTCCATTGAATTTTGTCATGTATTAGGATATGGAACTCGTATTTAATCAAGAGCACCAATCCTTCTATGTAACTTGATGTTAGTGACATTGGTTGTCGAACTCCTCTATCATGACCCTCCTAAAAATGTATGCATCACTCAAACAAAATCTTGACTTGACATGCTATGCTTTTTCTATCTTATGTTAATGCTTAGAGGGTGATATTAATGACAAAGAGACCTATACAGATACAGAGGTAATGACAAAGATACCTCTGGATATTAATGCTTAGAGGGTGATATTAATGACAAAGATCTTGATTTTCCAACAAGGCTAAAAAATTAGACATTTCTCGTGGTGGCAAGAGGCCCAAGCATAAGCAATAGATAATAGATTTAGTTGTCTTTTATAGTTTCTAGTAGTTTTTATAACTATTGACTCTTTCATATTTATTATGATATTTTTTCAAACAATATATGACAATTTAAGTTTGAAGTTGGCAATTAAAACTCATTAGTAATGAATTATAAATATAATGCTTCATGAAAGTTGAAAGTTGTTTCGTTTCATTTTATAACATTTCATTTCATGTTAGATATTATTTGTTGTAATGGTTACACTTAGCTTACAAGTATAGCGTTGGTGATCAATGATGATAAATGTTATATATTGAATTTTGAAAGCTTGAAACTTTAAGATTGATGAATCATGAGACTCAGTATGTTGCATGTTACTATGTTACTAACTTGTGGACGTGGTTTGTAGTTATATGGTTCAATCTATGCGTTTTTATGTTTTTTATATCTAATTCATCAGTCTACATATTTTTGTTGACATATATGTATCAAAATATAAAAATATAAGAAATAATGATATATATATTATATATATCTTTTATATATATATAAACGCTTCGAGATTCGCTCCCAAACCAGGGGCTTCTGAAAATGTCGCTTTTGCACCTGTTTTTGCTCTTGCTCCCTGCTTTCGCTCTCGCTCCCAAGTAACACTGTTAAGGAGAAAGTATATGTCAAACACCTGAGTTGGAAAAAGAAGGCCCAAATTGGAGTCAGAAGTAACAGGCTGTATAAATTACAGTTAGAATCTCCAATGGCACTGATAGGCAACAGTGGGGAAAAAGATCTGAATGAACTATGGCCTAGGAGGATGGGACACTTACACCATGGGGCTCTAAGAATTCTCGGAAGAACAGTAACATGAGTTCTAGAAGTGAGTACCAAGCGAGATGATGTGTGCAGAGGGTGCACACTAGGCAAGTATGCCAAAATGTCATTTTCCAAAAGTAACAATAGGGCTAAGAGTGTTCTAGGATTGATACACTCAGATATCTGCAGACCCATGTTCACAAAAGCTTTTAGTGGTGCTGAATACTTACTCACCTTCTTTGATGACCATTCCAGAAAGACTTTGATCTACTTTATAAAAACCAAGGATGAGGTTTTTGGTCGATTTAAAGAGTTCAAGGCTCTAGTTTAGAATCTGACAGGAAAGAAGATAAAGATATTGCGCTCAGACAATGGTGGAGAATATATCGACAAGGACTTCACTGATTTTTGCGCAAGGGAAGGCATCAGAAGAGAGTGGACAACTCCCTATAATCCAGAGTAGAATGGATTAGCAGAAAGGAAGAACAAGACTAACTGTGGGTGTAACTTTTGGAAGAAGACGAGGATCAAACAAAAATGATCTTAGCCATTGATTAGCTTCTAATCTAGGTCGTTGAATATCAACGAGGAGAAATTTTAAGGAAGCTTGAGGGTCACTTGGAAGGACACACAGAGTGAGTTCAGAAGTTCGATTTTTCGAAGCAGAGCAATTGCCGGGAGAATTTCGATAGTGAGCTTTTGCAGGGACAACTCCCAATGCGGGACAACTCCCTATAATCCAGAGCAGAATGGATTAGCAGAAAGGAAGAACAAGGCTATTGTTGAAGCAACTAGGGCAATGTTGTATGATTAGGATATGCCCAAGTTTCTATGGGTAGAAGCATACAACACAACTGTTTATGTCCAGAACAAGACTCCTCACAAGGCATTAGGTAAGGTTACTCTGGATAGTGTCTTCACCAGTAAGAAGCTCAAAGTGAGTCATTTCAGGATATTTGGGAGTTTGGCATACTGTAGTATACCTGAAGAAGAGAGGAAGAAATTGGATCAGACTGCGAAGAAAGGATATGTTGTGGGATATAGCGAGAATGCTAAGGCATATAGAGTCTATCTTTCAAGGAATAGGAAGATCGTAATTCGACGGGATGTAAAATTCATGGAGGACAGATCTTTCAGGAAATCTCGAGAAGTACCTTCTGAAGAGCAGTGAAAGGATGATCCATTGGTCCAACCACATCGACCAGCGGAAACTAGCACCAGTATTTCTCCTAAAGGAAAAACTCCAGAGGTATCAGAATAGGTGGAGTCTTAGGAAGAAGAGGAGTAGATAGACATACCCATTACCAGTGGAAGAACGAGTTGGGAACTTCGATAGATACTACGAGATACAGAGGATTTCATTGGTGCACCCATGAACGAGAAAAGGGAGTGTAGACAACAGACAGATACCAAGATTTGGTGGCTTAGGTTGGAGAACTCTCTAGTTTTCAGAAGGTCGTTAAACATCAAATATGGGTAGATGCTATGGTGGAGGAATTCAGTTCCATAATGGTCAATGATGTCTGGGAAGAGGTACCTAGGCCTTAGGACAGGTCAGCTGTACGTTTGAGATGGCTCTACAAAGTCAAATACGTTGCATACGACAGTGTGGAAAAATACAAAGCCATGTTTGTGGCTAAGGGGTATGCTCAGAAGGAAGGGATAGACTAAGAAGAAACCTTTGCCCCAGTAGCTAGGTATACTTGTATTAGATCCGTGATATCCCTTGCAGCACAAATGGGGTGGGAGATACACTAGATGGATGCCAAGGCGATGTTCTTGAACGAGGTGATAGAAGAAGAAGTATACATTGAAAAACTAGAGGGTTTTGAGACACATGAGAATAAATCTCATGTATGCAGGTTGAAGAAAGCCTTGTATGGGCTTAAATAGGCACCTAGAGTGTGGTACAGTCGGATTGATGTGTACTTGCAGAAGATGGGATTCGTCAAGAGTGATGCAAATCCTAACCTCTACTATCTGGTTGTAGAAAATGAGCCTCTAATCTTGATGTTACTGCAGTAGAATTTCGTGTTCGAAATTTCAACACATACTACTATGGCACATGCCTCATTGGCTGCAATGTACTCTGCCTCAACAGTGCTAACAATCAACCTCTGCTTCTTGCTCATCCACAATATCATAGTGGATCCCAAACTAAAACATACTCTCGAGGTACTCCTCCTATCTTCAGTACTTCCTTCCCAATGAACCTCTATATATCCCTGAAGTTGTTCATCCTTTGTTTGCAACATACCTCAAGCCATAGTTCACTATTCCACACGAATATATCAAGATATACTTTGCTGCAATGCAGTGCTCGTGTCTCGGTTCTACCTAGAACTGGCTCAAGGTGTTCACAACAAAGCAGATGTCTAGCCTGGTGTTGACCAAATACATCAACATACCAATCGACTGCCGGTATATAGATAGATTTACCAATCTGGAGTTGGAGCCTGAAATGAACAAAGTTCGTACTACTCGTTAAATACTCCAGAAGACTTGGAATATGAAAATATCAATGTAATGACCAAAAGTCGTATGCACAGTAGAAATATTAAAATACTTCGTAGACAAAGACATCCATTGTAGGACAATAATTGTATCCATTGAAACAGTACCTAGTGGTACTTTTCCAATCTACTGCACTTCCAGCCCAATCTGCGTCAGTGAACCCTCTCAGTCTGATATGATTGCCTCGGGTGTACATTAATCCATTCTCGACTTTTCCTCGTATATATTGGTGAACATGCTTGGCTGCTGCCTAGTGTTGCCCTCTTCTGTTCCACCATGAATTGACTGAGGGTGTTGACAGCATAATGAATGTTTGGCCTGGTGTTGACCAAATACATCAAGGACCCTATGAGCTGCTTGTACAATTTGGTATCTACTTCTTTATCTTCAAACGCATCAGTCTTCTTCCAGTTGGTAAACATTAGAGTAGCCATGGGTCTACAATCTTGCATTATGAACCTCTTTAAAATTTCTGTAGTGTATTTCCCTTGTCCAAGGAAAATCTCACCCTTTTGCTGCCAAACTTTCAACCCCAGAAAATAATGCATCCTTCCCAAATCCTTCATGTCAAATTCTATAGCTAGGTTTTCCTTGCAATCTTTGACGAGCCCAGATGAACCTGTCAGAAAAAGGTCCTCTACCTATAATACTAGAACTAGAGGTTCATTCTCTATAGTCGGATAGTAGAGGTTGGGATCTACGTCACCCTTGGTGAATCCCATCTTTTGCAAATAACCATCAATTCGATCGTACCATGCTCTAGGCGCTTGTTTAAGCCCATACAAGGCATTTTTCAACCTACATACACGAGTTTTCTTCTTATGTGTCTCAAAGCCCTTTGTTTGTTCAATCTATACTTCTTCTTCTATCACCCCATTCAAGAATGCAGTCTTGACATCCATCTAGTGAATCTCCCACCCCATCTGTGCTGCAAGGGATATCACAAATATAATAGAAGCATAACTGGCTATTGGGGCAAGGGTTTCTTCGTAGTCTATCCCTTCCTTTTGAGCATACCCCTTACGAACCTGACTTTGTATTTTTCCATGTTGCCGTCTGCAGCATACTTGACCTTATAGATCCATCTCGAACCTACAACTGATCTGTCCTTAGGTCTAGGTACCACTTCCCAAACATCATTGGTCATTATGGAATTGTATTCCTCCACCATAGAATCTATCCATACTTGATGTTGAACAACCTCCTGAAAACTAGAGGGTTCTCCAACCTGAGCCACCAAAGCTTGGTATTTATATGGTTGTCTACGCTCCCTTTTCTCGTTCTTAAAAGCTCCAATGAAATCCCTTGCATCTTGTTGTATCTGTCGAAGTTCCCGACTCATTCTTTCACAGGTAGTGGGTGGATCTATTTGCTCCTCCTCCTGAGATTCCACCTGCTATGATGCTTCTGGATTCTTATGCCTTGGAGAAATACTGGTGTAGTTTTCTGCTGGTCGAAGTGGCTGGACCAATGGATCATCCTTTGACTACTCTTCGGAAGGCATTTCTTGGGATTGCCTGAAAGCTCTGTCCTCCATGAACTTTACATCTCGTCGTACTATGATCTTTCTATTGCACGAAAGGTAGATTCTATATGCCTTGGCATTCTCGCTATATCCCACAAGATATCCTTTTCTGCAGTTTGATCCAACTTCTTCCTCTTTTCTTGGGGTATATGGCAGTATGCCAAGCTCCCAAATATCCTGAAATGACTCACTTCAGGCTTCTTGTCGGTGAATATAGTCTCCAGAGTAATCTTACCTGATGCCTTGTGAGGAGTCTTGTTTTGAACATATACTACTGTGCTGAATGCTTTTGCCCATAGAAATTTGGGCATATCCTCATCATACAACATTGCCATCGCTGCTTTAACAATAGTTTTGTTCTTCGTCTCTGCTACTCCATTCTACTTCGGATTATATGGAGATGTGCATTTTCTTTTGATGCCTTCCCTTGCACAGAACTTAGTGAAGTCTTTATCAATATATTCTCCACCATTGTCTGAGCGCAACACTTTTATCCTCTTCCTTGTCAGATTCTCAACCAGAGCTTTAAATTGTTTGAATTGATCAAAAACCTCATCCTTGGTTTTTATAAAGTAGATCCAAGTCTTCTTGGAATGGTCATCAATGAAGGTGACAATGTATTCGACACCACTAAGAGATTTTGTGGACATTGATCTGCAAATATATGAGTGTATTAATCCCAGAACACTCTTTGCCCTATTGTTACTTCTAGAATAAGCTGCTTTGGCATACTTGCCCAGTATGCAACCTCTGCATACATTGTCTTGTTTGTTCTTAATTCTAGAACTCCTGTGACGGTTTCTTGGAGAATTCTTAGAGCCCCATGGCGTAAGTGCCCCATCCTTCTATGCCATAGTTCATTCAAATCTTTGTCACCACTGCTGCCTATCAGAGCCATTGGAGACTCTAGCTGTAACTTATACAGTCTATTGCTTCTAACTCCAATTTGGGCCTTCTTCTTCCAACTCGGATGTTTGACATATACTTTCTTCCTAATGAAGTATACATCATAGCCCTTGTTTTGTAACTGAGATACAAAGAGTAAGTTCATTCTAGTCCAGGCACATGCAACACATTGGTAGCTCGAAGTCGATCCCTTGCTTTTGTTTGAAAAACTGTAGTACCTCTTCCAACGGGGGTACATTTTGCCTTATTTCCCATGGTGATTTGGAAGTTCATCTGTTCTTCTTGATAGCTCGAGAAACATTCTCGCCTTCCCGTCATGTGCGCAGAAGCCTCGTAATTAATATACCAAACCTCAGTGGAAGCAGAACTTGACAAGAAAGCGACTTCTTCTTCTAGTCTGGAAGCCAACACAAAATTGTCGTGATCCATTATATTCTTTGTCCTTTCCTCTTTCCCGAGAGAACTGCGCGAGTCCCTTTGAGTTGCTGCTCTAGCAGCGTCATGTCCACGACTCATTGTAGATTCTCTAATCTTGTTGCCCGATCTCAGCTCAGATACCATGTGAAAATTTCTAACATGAAATTCTACTGCAACAATTGATTTATTTCTCCTACTTATTTTTCACAATAAGTTATTTACAAAACCCGTCAGTAAACATCAAAGTAAATTCTACGACAGTTGTCACATAATAGCATAGAGAAAAGAACAATTAAATACAAGCACAAGAATCAATCCCATCAACACAGTTGTTTTTGGACATTAGTCCCCAAAAAAACCCAATTCGGGAAAACCAGTGCAACAGATGATGGTTTATTTATTATTCTTCAGCAACAATCTCTTTACAAAGAATGATTTGTAGAACATAGAGAAACCTTTGTGAAAACACCTGAGATAATTTTCCTCCAATCACTAGAGAAATCTTGACACTCAAGAGACCATCCAGCCTCCACTGCGTCACCTCTGCGTCATCTTCTGCGTGAGGATTGCGTCCTCTGTTGTGCTGCCTCTCTGAGCTGTCCCTGTGCTGTTCCTCTGATGCACTACGCCCCCTCCTTAGTCTCTGACTAATGCTAATACCCTCCTCTTCCTTCACCCTGCAACTCTCCCTCTGAAATCGAACTGTTATTTCCGAAGAATCAACTTCCCTTGTGTCACTGAGTATTTGCCCGGTGTATCTCCAAATGGCCCTCAAGTCTTCATTTACACTTTTCCTGTTGAGATATCAACGACCGTGATCAATTGTCTAACCAACGACTAAGATTAAAATAGACTTTATCCTCATCTCTTAGAAGCTTCTTACCCATATTTACATTAATTCACTTTAATTATTTTAATTTCCTAAGTTTTAACTTAGGCACCATTAAAAATAATTAATTATTTGAATAACATTTTCTCCGGGTGGAATTTCCTTAAATGATTTATGTGTTCTAGCCCTTCCACAAAATTTCGGAGCTAGAGTACATCTGATGATACCCCAAAAATCAACACTCCCTCTTAGCGAGGAATGTGCTCTAGCAATACTCCCAACAGAAGTATCACATGTTGATTTTGGGTAGCATTGGATGTGCTCTAGCTCCGAAATTTGGTGGAGGGGCTAGAACACATGAGATCTCCAAAACCCAGAAATTGTTTGGGGAAATTCCACCCAAATGAGGAGTTATTAAAATAATTTATATCTTAATGGGTTCCTAAGTCTAAACTTACGAAAAAAAATATTAATGTGTATTAATAAAAATATGGGTGAGAAGGTTCTAAGTGACAAGGATCAAGCCTGATTTAATCTTAGCTGTTGATTAGAGATTAGATCATAGTCGTTGATTCATCAACAAGAAAAGTATAAGAGGAGGCTTAAGGGTCAGTTGGAGATGCACGAAGAGATCAAAGAGTTCGATTTTTCTGGGGCGTGGTTTGCTGAAAAAGTCGAGCTAAGTGATCTAAGTTGTAGTGAGAGGGGTAGTTCAACAGAGGGACTTCAGTCCAAGGCCGAGGATACATAGTAGAGAGGCAAAGAAGTAGCAGGAGAGATAACACAGCTCCAGAGAGTGTGACGCAGAAGCTAGTGGGTCTGTCGCAGAAAATCGAGGGGCAGAAGTTAGAGGGGCTAATGCAGTTACCTAGATGCAGCGTTGTGGTTTTTTGTGGGGCAGAGAGAGCAGCAGTTTAGCATATTGACTTCTGAGCAAGGGAGGCTGACTGGGAGGGTGACGCAACTCCCAGAGGAGGTGACACAGTTCCAGCGCTGAACTTGGAGCAACCATCGCTGCCCAACACTGGGAACAATAGTATTCATCTACGAGGTTTGATCATCCAGTTGCTGGATTACCAAAATATCTGTCTCTGGATAGAGGTACTTCTGCTAGGTTTATTCTCTTTTGGGTGAGCTGGATTTGGGACCGTAGTTGTATTTAGAAATCTGCTTAATAATACAAACCCTCTATATGCTGCACCGGTTTTCCCAAATTAGGTTTTTCTGGGGATGATTGTCCAAAAATAACATTGTCCCTTGTGTGATTGTCTCAGTTTATTTCAGTTCATGATTTGTATGTATGTGTAGGTTGCAGTAGTGTTTTAATCGCTATTTAAGTAACTAAATAACTTGGTGAATATAAAGAACAAGTAGGAGATGATAAACCAATGATTGCAGTAGGATTTTTGATGTGTAGATTTAGAAATTTTCACATGGTATCAGAGCATTACAGATCATAGGAGACTTAAGACATCATCTGAGAAACCCATAGAATTTGCTGCAGAGAAGTTGCTGTCTCGAGTGACAACGCTGTTTCAGAGGTAGAGGGGTAGCTGCAGGAGTGACACAGAGCCAGATGAGTGACATAGTGGCTCACACAGTGCCTGCGTCAGCATTTCGAACCTGCAGAGGGTGACGTAGAGCCAAAGAGGAGCCCATGCAGTGACTGTGTCAGCTCTCTTTGCTAGCAGAGCCTGAAAGGTTCAAATAAGCCAGTTGTCGGGGCTAGAGGAGCATAATAATTTCGATTTGAGGAGCTGGTGGGACGCTGTTTCTACTAGTGCAGAACATTGTCTATGGAGAGATAACCGAGGTAGAGGGAGTCACTGCCTTGACAAATTTCTAGCAAAAAAAAATCTAAATCCGGGTTGTAGCAGCAAAGGAGGATTGGAGAGGAAGTGATTCGACAGTTGGCGGGAGGATTTCTGTGAAGGAAATAGGGCTCAGAGGGAGTCTAGAGGAGCTTGTTCCTTAGAGGGTTTCTTGTGCCAAAGAAATTCGGATCCAAGTCTTGCTAGATTAACAGTAGGAGAGGGAGAAGAGTACCAATCTTATTTTTGAGCAGAGATGGCAATGAATGGGTTGAGGGATCAGGACAGATTGGATGGAGCATCAAATTGTCATCTGAAAGGTCAGTATCCTAACAATCCTAGACAAACATCGTATCAAGGACTATGCCTTGAAGGTAGTTGCTGAACCGGTTGACACTGACCTATTGAAGAGGTACAAGGAGGCCCAAACCAAGGCCAAGTGCATGATCCTAGATAGGGTTAAAGATCATGTAGTGCCAAAAATTGCTGAGAAGAACACAACAAGGGAGATATGGGAGGCGTTGACCACCTTGTATTAGGGATCTTCCGTCCAACGAAAGATGCTATTAGAAAATTAGCTGAGATAGCACCAAATGTAGAAAGGAGAGGAGATTGATCCCTTCCTTCTTAGGTTGGAAGGGATTCACGACCAGTTGACTTCCGTGGGGTCTACACCAGATCCTGAGTTCATGGTCAGGAATGCCCTAAATGCAGTCACCGAGGGCTGGGAGACTTTTGTCCAAAGTATCTTGGGCAGAGCGACTCTCCCCAGTTGGGAGGAGATGTTGGCAGCTCTTTGACAAAAAGAGCTCACGAGGATGACCAAGACAGGGAGTAGCGGCAAGGGAGCTTGGGTCAGGAAGGAGGAGGATGCACCTCTCACATTAGCAGGACAGGAAAGGCATCAAAAGAGAAAGAAGGAGGACATAACCAAGGTCAGATGCTTCAACTATGGGGAATTGCGACATTTGCCACTGAGTGCCCCCGAAAGAAGGGCAAAGGGGGAAGCTTTTGAATCAAAGGGTGCTCCAACAAAAGCAGACAAGGAAGGCGAGGATGACGATTTTGCCATGAGTGCTCATGCACCTCGGGAGAAGAGGTGGGGCGACATCGAGTTGTAGTCGAGAGGACTACATGGAGGGGCAGGATCATTGTGGTGACCAAACTCTTGGATCACATATGGCTACGGAAGCTGTTAGTGACAGTAGCAGAATGATAGGAGTTAGTTGGTGCGAGGGATGATGTAGCAACAGTGGCAGAGCTAGAGTACCAAAGTCTGAAGCAACGCAGTAGAGTGTTGCTGTAGTGCAGGAGGCACATAGCAGATACAACAACATTGCAGTAGCAGCAGAGGTTCAACATAGATTAGCAGCAGAGGTAGCTTTAGCATGACGGGGTATTCAGACTGACCAACATGTCAGCCTTTGGATGG
The DNA here is from genome assembly GCA_000404065.3 of Pinus taeda. Classification (NCBI taxonomy): domain Eukaryota; kingdom Viridiplantae; phylum Streptophyta; class Pinopsida; order Pinales; family Pinaceae; genus Pinus; species Pinus taeda. Next base: position 34,481 of record APFE031478839.1, read on the forward strand.
CTTTTCAGTTGCTTACTTCTCAGCAACTGAGTTGCAGTGCAAAAGTTAGCAATGGCAGTGCTATGGGCAACATGATGCAACATTTTGAGAGGGCGTTGTAGTACAGATGCGGTAGTGCCAGTGGCAGAGTCATGGGCAAATAGGAAGCAACAGTGTAGTGGATGAAGGGCAACAGGCCAAGCATCATCAACACAAAGGACCGATGCAATGGATCAGTGTAATGCTTCTATGGGGAAGTATTGCTAGAGCACATTCCTCGCTAAGAGGGAGTGTTGATTTTGGGTAGCACTGGATGTGCTCTAGTTCCGAAATTTGGTGGAGGAGCTAGAACACATGAGATCTCTAGAAGCCAGAAATCGTTTCGAGAAATTCTACCCGGATGAGGAGTTATTAAAATAATTAATATTTTTAATGGGTTCCTAACTCTAAACTTAGGAAAATAAAAATATTGACGTGTATTAATAAAAATTTGGGTGAGAAGGTTCGAAGTGATGAGGATCAAGCCTGTTTTAATCTTAGCCATTGATTAAAGATTAGATCACGATCGTTGATTCATCAACAGGAAGAGTATAAGAGGAGGCTTGAGGGTCAGTTGGAGATACACGAAGACATCAAAGAGTTCGATTTTTCTGGGGCGTGGTTTGTTGAGAAAGTCGAGCTAAGTGATCTGAGTTGCAGTTAGAGGGGTAGTTCGACAGAGGGACTTCAGTCCAAGGCAAAGGATACATAGCAGAGAGGTAGTGCAGCAACAGGGGAGACAACACAACTCCAGAGGGTGACACAGAAGCTAGTGGGGGTGACGTAGAAGCTAGAAGGGCTACGTAGAAGCTAGAGGGGCAGATGCAATTCCCTAGAGGCATTGTTGGGGTTTTCTATGGGGCAAAGAGAGCAACAGTTCAACATATCGACTTCTGAGCAAGGGAGGCTCACAGGGAGGGTGACACAGTTCCAGCACAGAGCTTGAAGCAGCCATTGTTGCCCAACATTGGGAACAACAGTTGCCATTTGTTGGGTTTGATCATCTAGTTGCTGGATTGCCAAAATATCTGCCTTCAGATAGAGGAACTTTTTCCAGGTTTATTCTCGGTTAGGTGAGCCGAATTTGGCACCCTAGTTGTATTCATAAATCTGCTTAATAATACTAACCCTCTATACGCTGCATCGGTTTTCTTGAAATGGGTTTTTTTGGGGACGATTGTCCAAAAATAACAGTGTCTCTTGTGTGATTGTCTCAGTTTATTTTAGTTCATGATCTATATGTATGTGTAGGCCGCAATAGTGTTTTCATCATTGTTTAAGTAATTAAATAACTTGTTGAATATAAAGAACAAGTAGGAGATGATAAACTAGTGATTGTTGTAGGATTTCTGATGTGTAGATTCATAAATTTTCACATCACACTAGTCCATGACATTGGTCCTTTACATTGTTGATGCTTTGTCTACTGCCCTTCATCTACTGCGTTGTTGCTACCACTGTATTGCTGCCTAGGGCACTACTGCTATCATGTTGATTTGGGGTAGCATCAGATGTGTTCTAGCCACGAAATTTGGTGGAGAGGTTGGGGCACATGAGATCTCTAATACCCAGAAAGGATATGGGCAGATTCTAAATAGTTCAGGAGATTTTAAGAAAATTAATATTTTTAATGGAGACCCTAAGTCTAAACTTAGGGAAAATAAAATATTAATGTGTATTAATATGAAACTGTGTTAGAATAGTCCAAAAGACATGGATTAGGTCAGATCTAATCTTAACCATTGATTAGGGACTTAATCTCAGTCGTTGATTTATCAACGAGGAAAGTATAAGAGAAGGCTTGAGGGTCACTTGGAGAACAAACTAAGGGAGCCCAGTTAGTTCAATTTCTGGAGCGGGGTTTGCTGAGAAATTGAACCAGTGGTCTAGAGAGCAGTCAGGAGGCAACAGTTACGGAACAGAAAGACAGGATATTAGTGCAGAGGCAGACGCAGAGCCAGAGGAAGCCACACAGAGGCAACAGAGATTGTGCAGAGTAAGAAGGGTCTGCATCATCCACACAGAGGCTACATGAGTGACGCAGAAGGCCAGAGAGGCTGCGCAGAGCCTCAATAGGCTGACACAAAGGGTTTCAGGTTGACACAGAGGTCAGTAGGGCCTACACTGGGTTCAGAAGAAGTGCTGGAAATTTGTCTATTTGTGGGTAAGCCAGTTTGGCACCTTGTTGTACTAGAAAATCGCTGAATAATAAAATCCTCCCTTGCTGCACCGGTTTTCCCACATTGGGTTTTTCTGGGGACATTAGTCCAAAATCACTGTGTCAATGTGTGCATATGTTTATTTCTGTATTACGGTGTAATATGTGCAGCAATATTGATTTTAATGTTTGTTGAAGTAATTTCATGAATAACTTATGATGAAATAAGTAGGAAAATTAAATCAGTTGCTACAGTGATAGAATTTTCACGTCACTGCTACATTTGTGCTGCAGCTCCCTCTTAAGTACTGCACTATCTGTTTTTGCTACTAAAACAGATTCTCAATCATCCTCATCTTCTCCCTGAAATAAACAAATATTGTTCTTCCTAGAGCTTTGGTGAGAATGTTTGCCCCTTGTTCTCTTGTCAGAGTGTACTGTAACTTTACTGCACCCCGGTGGACACAGTTATGATAAAGTGACTCTTGATGTCAATGTGCTTCGACTGATCACGAAAAACTGGATTCTCAGAGAGCTTGATGCAACTCTGATTATCACACAAAATATTGGTCGCTTTCATCCTTCTCTTGAATAGATTCACAAGCAACCTTCTAAGCCATATGGCTTCACATGATGTTGTGCTAGCTGCCATATTTTGCTTCAACTGAGCTCAAAGCTACAGACTTCTGTTTCCTATTGCACTAGAAGGTCATTCCTCATCTAATGCTAATTTAGTACCTAATGTTACTTTTCCAATCTACTTAACTTCCAGCCCAATCTACGTCAGTGAACCAACTCAGTGTGTTATCATTGCCTCAGGTGTACATTAATCCATGCTCAACTCTTCCTCGTATATATCTGAGAACATATTTGGCTGCTGCCCAGTGTGCCCTCTTCGGTTCCACAATGAACTGACTGAGGATGTTGATAGCATAACAAACGTCTGCCCTGGTGTTGACCACATACATCAGGGACCCTATGAGCTACCTGTACAAGGTGGGGTCTACTTCTTTATCTTCAGACGCATCAATCTTCTTTCAGTTGGTAATCATTGGAGTAGCCATGGGTCTACATTCTTGCATTCTGAACGTCTTTAAAATTTCTGTAGCTTATCTCCCTTGTCTAGGAAAAATCTCACCCTTCTGCTGCCAAACTTCCAACCCTAGAAAATAATGCATTCGTCCCAAATCCTTCATGTCAAATTCTGTAGCTAGGTTTTTCTTGCAATCTTTGATGAGCCTAGATGAACCTGTCAGAAAAAGGTCATCTACATATAACACCAGAATTAGAGGCTCATTCTCTATAGTTAGATAGTAGAGGTTGGGATCTGCGTCACTCTTGATAAATCCCATCTTCTGCAAGTAACCATCAATTCGACAGTACGATGCTCTAGGCGCTTGTTTAAGCCCATACAAGGCTTTCATCAACTTACATACATGAGTTTTCTTTTCACGTGTCTCAAAACCCTCTGGTTGTTCAATGTATACTTCTTCTTCTATCACCCCATTCAAGAACACAATCTTGATGTCCATCTGATGAATCTTCCACCCCATCTGTGCTGCAAGGGATATCACGAATATAATAGAAGTATACTTGGCTATTGGGGCGAAGGTTTCTTCGTAGTCTATCCCTTCCTTTTGAGCATACCCCTTAGCCACGAACCTGGCTTTGTATTTTTCCACGCTGCCATCTGCCACATACTTGACCTTGTAGATCCATCTTGAACCTACAATTGATCTGTCCTGAGGTCTAGGTACCACTTCCCAGACATCATTGGTCATTATGGAACTGTATGCTGATTTTGGGTAGTATTGGATGTGCTCTAGCTTCGAAATTTTGTGGAGGGGCTAGAACACATAAGATGTCCAAGACCCAGAAATCGTTTGGAGAAATTCCACTTGGATGAGGAGTTATTAAAATATTAATATTTTTAATGGGTTTCTAATTCTAAACTTAGGAAAATAAAGATATTTATGGGTATTAATTAAGATATGGGTGAGAAGCTTTTAAGAGATGAGGATCAAGTCTGTTTTAATCTTAGCTGTTTATTAGAGATTTAATCTCGACCGTTGATTCATTAATAGGAAAAGTATAAGAGAAGACTTGAGAGTCATTTGGAGACACACCAGGCCAATACTCAATACCCCAAGGGAAATCGTTTCTCAAGGAGGAGTTCGATTTCAAAGGGAGAGTTGCAGGGTGGAGGAAGAGGAGGGCATCAACAACAATCAGTGATTGAGGAGGAGGTGACGCAAGGCATTCAAGAGTCAACGCAGAGGGAAGAGCAGGCAAGCAACACGATTGGAGATGGAGACAGCACGCACACTGATGCAGAGTGACACAGAAGTGATGCATAGGTGGGTGAAGGGTCTCCAAGGTGTCAGAACTTCTCTAGGAGGAGAAACTGTCTTAGGTGTTTTCTCTCAGAAGTGTCTCAATTTCTCTATGAAATAATTCCCTCCTAAAGCAATTGTTGCTGAAGATTAATAAAACCCTCATTTGCTGCACCAATTTTCCCACATTGGCTTTTTCCGGGGACAATTGTCCAAAAACAACTACGTTGATGTGATTGCTTCTTGTGCTTGTATATCATTGTTATTTTCTCTATGTAATTATGTGATACAGTAGAATTTATTTTAATGTTTATTGAAGGGTTTTCGTAAATAACTTATTGTGAGAAATAAGTGGGTGAAATTAATCAGTCATTGTAGTAGAATTTCGTTTTAGAAATTTTCACAGATGATTCTGGAGGAAGTTTCCTATTTTAGAGAGTCAGGAGAGGAGGTTGAGTTATTTCTCTAAGTGGTTGCGCATTAGCCTTAACAAGGCAATTTGATTAGGCTGAGCAGGAAGAAGATTCAGTTGCTGGAGGTTGGAATAATTTTCCTAAGTGTCGGAGAATTCTTTCCAGAGCAACAACAGTTAGTCAGAGGCAAATTCGTGGCAGATCTGGGCAGATTGTGTTAGTAATTGCATGTTAGTTTTTGTAGCATCAGATGTGTTCTAGCCTTTAAATTTTTTGGAGAGTCTAGAATGCATGAGATCTCCAAAACCCAGAACTCATTTATGGAAATTCCGGCTAGAAATGACTTAATTTGATTATTAGTTGGTTTTTAAATATTTCCTAAGTCTAAATTTAGGGAATATGACTAATTATTCAGAATGAAATAAGTCAAGGTGTGAATGTTCTTGAAACTCACACAAATCGACTTCAAGTTAATTCTAGCCATTGATTAAGATCCAATCTTGGCCGTTGAAGTCTCAATAGAGGATTATAAGAAGAAGACGACGGGGCTTCGAGAAATCATTTGGAGAGTTCGATTACATGAACAAATCAGTTTCCAGAGTAGCAACAATCAATTGTCGGAGAGAGAGCTAGTGAGATCGAAGCAGTGAAACAGGGGCGGGGATAGTGAAGTTGGAGGAAGGATTCTAGTTTCGGTGAGTGCATTTGCAGAGAGGCAGGGGAGCCCTAGTGAGGCTGACGCAGAGCTGTGCAGTAGCCTCTAGAGGCAAAGTCGATTTGTTGAGGAAGATTGACGTTTTTAGTTCCAGAGGTCGGGAAGGAGTCCCAGAGTTCCAAGGAAGTGTCTTTTTGGTCAGTAGAAGGTAGAACAACTTCATCAAAATCCAGTAGAAGGCAAGCCAATCAGCCAGCTACGGAGAGCAGCATAGAGGTTGACTCAGTTCCTTAGAAGGCCGAAATTTTGTGGTGAGGTGTTGCTAGGAAATTGCTTGTGGAGCGAGGAAATTCCTCACTAGATTTTTCTTGCGAGCTCCTCTATAGGATTGCCAGTTTCCGCATCCAGTCGTACTCAGATTATTTCACTGCTGCATAATAATAAAACCCTTAGCTGCTGCACCAATTTTCCCAAGTTGGGTTTTTCCGGGGACTTTTGTCTAAAAATAATTGTGTTTTTTTATGTGTGTGTGCTAGTATTTCTTCCAGCGTTTATTTCTTCCGCAATTTATTTGTGTACGTTGTAGTGTGATTGATTTAGTATTTGCTGTAGCAAACTGTAAATAAATTGTTAAAAATTAATTTAACAATTAGGAGAATTATTTCTAATTGCCACAATAGGATTCAGGTTTGCAAATTTTCACACTGCACAAGGCTTGCACAGTAGCCACGCAGAGGGGTTTGAGTTAGCGAGTTCGAGTGGCCAAACTGAGCCAGGATTGCTTGTGAGGAGGGTAAATTTGTCTCAGCTGATTTTGCCAATATTGCTCTCAAAATGGAATGCTAGTTTTAGCATCCATAGATTGTACTTAAAATTTCATTGTTGCATAATAATAAAACCCTTAGCTATTGCACCAGTTTTCCCACCTTTGGTTTTTCTAGGGACATTTGTCCAAAAATAATTGTGTCATTTTTTTGTGTGCGCTCTTTATTTCTCGGTTTCTAACATTTTATTTTCCGCAATGTTTTTATGGTGAAAATTGCAATTGTGATTTTATTCGTTATTTGTTGTAGCAAATAAACTACACTAAATTTTTAATTAGTTAAAAGAATTATTTCCAGTCTGCACAAAGCTTTCTCCAGTCTGCAAACATGAGACTCCTTCTCATGTACCTCCAACCCCTGAGGTTGTTCTATGTATGCTTCTTCTTCCTCAATTAGTCCATTGAAGAAGATAGTGTTCCTCTACATCTGATGCAATTTTGAATCCATAATAGAAGCAATAGAAATAATAGTTCTAATAAAAGTGTACTTGACCACTGGAGCAAATGTCTCCTCATAGTCCTTTCCCTCTTTCTGCAAGAACCCTCTTGTCATGAATCTCGCTTTGTAATATTCTATGCTGCCCTCCACTGTATGCTTGATCTTGTAGCTCTAGTTGGAAGTCACCATTGAGATCCTCTCAAGTCTCGGTCAAAATTTCCTTCATCACGACATCCTTTGAAACTACCTGGTTGTGTTCTCCCTCTGAAGTAGGAGCTTTTTCTGTCATCTACCACGATTTTAGATGTCGATACAATTTCTCCCTCTTGAAAACAAATCACTCTAGCTTTGTTTATGCTCGATCTTGAGAGAATGCTCTTGCCACAAACTTTGCTTTCTTCTTCCAAATGCTTTCATCTGTTGCCAGAGCGCTGACAACCTTCACAATATACCTGCAAACCTCATTAGGAGGCCATGAAAAAAATGATTATAACTAAGCAAAAAATACAAAGACAAGAGGTTGATTAATAAAGTAATAATAAATAATGAAGAGAGATATAAAGTACTTACCTTTTGAGGATTATAGGGAATTTCAACTCCCTCTTGCTTCTTGCTTATTTGCAAAAATCACTGAAATTCAAGCTTAACCTCATCCTCATCATCATTTGTTCTATCATACTTTGATTTCTTTTGTTGTGGTTGCTCATCATCATTAATTTCTGCTGCTGAAGCAAGCTACTTGCCTTGCCTCTTTTTATCATTCTTCCCTTTAGGACACTTGTTTCTATAGTGACCAAACTTGTGACAATGGAAACATTGAATGTTTTTCTTCTTATGATCATCAATGGGAGCAGTGCTGAGAAATCAATATATTTGTAGATTAGGGTTGATTCCTCTTACTTGATAATTACTTGTGAGTGTTTGTTGGCTTTAATTAATTTATTATGTTTTTTTCATCAAGCAATTATGGAAAACTTAAAGTGCATGAAGATCAGTAAAGGAAAAGTACACAAGATGTAGGCTCCAATCCAGGGTGAAACCCCACAAGGGGGAAAGCACAAACAACTTCTCTTCTTATATAATCAGATCAAAGTGAGACGTCCAAGACCCAAGACCAAGACCTCTACAAGAAACCAAGTCAGCCCTCCTTCGAATCTCGTTCGAACCAAACCATGTCAACAAGAATCAAAGTCGGTCAAACGTTTCCTTGTCATAAAAACCCTAGATTAGTGTGAGCATCCAGAAATCAAAAAACCCTAGATTAGTGCGAGGTTCATCCTGTGATTTCAGACCCTTGTGCGAACTCCTTCTCTGACCTGTGCATACCAAGACAAAAGAGAATAATAGAAGATGGCTTGATCAATGTGATGAAATGAGCTTGAGGACTCTTCTATTTATACGCTTTCATGAGGGTCCACTTCGGGTTGAGGCTGACCCGTCCAATTGTAGATGTGCTTAGCGTCGACCTAATCCAATATACATCAATAAATAAATAAATTCAAAAACCAACTTTTTCTTGTCCAAATAAGGTGATCTTTAGGTCGATTTTGGTCCTCTCGAAAAGAGGAATTTATTGCAATCATCTTGGTCATCTAGGATGTCCAAGGTGGAATTTGACTGCAGTTGCAAAAATTAACACTCCCTCTCAACTAGGGAGAATTCCACCTGCCAATATCTGTCCATCGATCAATATGCAATTATGGTGTCTTCAAGTGTCATCACGTATCATCCCTGATCATCTATGTCATGTAGTCATCATGCCATGACCACCTCAAGTATCTCATCATCACAAATCATCAATGTACATCTCGATCTATCCCTTGCTTATTCCTGCTTATATCTTGATTTTTCCTGCTCGTATGCTGAACATTCTTGAATCTAGAAGAAGAAGAATTTGTTACCTGGAATCTCTGCTAGCGGGCTAATACTCGGAATATCATCATCAATCATCATCAGAGAGCATATCATCAAGGAGCGCATCTCAACCTGGAACCACATCGGGGAACAAATGTCGACCTAGAATCTCTTGGGGGAGCTATACATCTACAACCCCATATCGAGCAATAGGATATGCAAGCACACAGGGGAGCACATCTCAACCTTGACATCTCATAAGGGAGCTTAAGTTCAACCTGGAATTGCATAGGGTTATCTCAACCCATCCTATTGCCTACTGATCTTCTCATTGATGACCCTGAATACTCATGTGGTAGAACACCTGCATCATAATCGAGTTGTGGGTTGTACAACCCAAGTACACCCTCAACTCGTTGGCCAAACGAGGAGCGGTATTGCCAACAAGCCCAACTTGTGGGTATGATGCCAACTGGGGTATACCCTGCAAAGACGAGATAGGGAAACAACATTCTCCGACCCTATGAAGATAGGGGAGTAGCATCTTCAACCCTATGGGTAACAGATAGGGGTCATACCCTATTGTCTAGAGTTCCCTCAACCCTAGGAGTCCACTATCTCAATTCCTCACCTTGGGAGCTTAGATAGGGAGGAAGAGTTGGGTCAGTGTCCTCGATCAACGCTGCTCTCATCATACTCAAATTTGGTGTGAACTTGTCTCAGTAGCAGCTGTCTCCTGTTCATACAAGACATCATATCAAATATCATGTCAGAACATAAATAATCATATAAATCACAAAATGATAGCATAATCAACCTCCCTCTGAAGGAGGTGCCAACCACAAGCCTCAACTTATTTCGAACAACTACACTGTCTCAATATATGAGAGTATCTCGGTCCCAACTATAAATATGGGATTTTCTGCCAATTGGATCTCATTATATGTCATCACAATGTATCCATGTCATATCCAGATCATGCTCAGACAAATCTCTAAGGAGCTTCTTCATCCTGCCTCACAGCTAACCATGTTAGCAACATCATACTCATCCTCAATCGTACTATGGACCTCTCGTGCTTAATATAAATCTCTATCAACAATAGTACATCGATGCAGTCGCATATCATAGGATAAATATGTCATCCTCAAAAATAGAATGTTTCATGCAGATATTTCAAAGGATGCTCAATGGCAACACTATATGTGAATGAAGCGACTCACTCATGAATTTATTCAAGTTCTATGCACATCATATATATACAGATGGATCTCTATGAAGGGCATAGTGATGTGGTAATTTACTGTTGATTTGGGGTAGCATCGGATGTGCTCTGGCCATGAAAACTGATGGAGAGGCTAAGGCACATGAGTTTCCAATACCTAGAAAGGGTTTGGGCAGATTCTAAATAGTTTGGGAGATATTAAAATAATTAATATTTTTAATGGAGTCTCTAAGTCTAAACTTAGGGAAAATAAAATATTAATGTGAATTAATATAAAATTGTGTTAGAATGGTCCAAAAGTCATGGATCAAGCCAGATCTAATCTTAGCCATTGATTAGGGACTTAATCTTGGCTGTTGATTTGTCAACGAGAAAAGTATAAGAGGAGGCTTCACGGTCACTTGGAGAACACACCAAGAGATCAAGATTTCGACTTTTTGGGGCTGGGTTTGTTGAGAAAGTTGATAGAGTGGTCAGAGTTGCAGCTAAGGGGCAGTGAATACAAAAGCAGAGAGACAGAGATAGCACTGGGAAGATCAGCGCAGTAGCTGGAAAGATGCAGAAGCAGACAAGGGTTCACGCAGAGGCAGTGAGGAGCTGCACAGTGCCTCAGAGGGCCAGCGTGGGTGACGCAGAGGGCCAGAGGACTGACACAGTGCCTCCAGACGCTGACGCAGGCTAAGCTAGAGTAACGCCGGGCCAGAGAGAGGCTAACGCAGTCCCTAGAGGTTGACGCTGGGATTTCGTGGGGTAGATTGGAGCTGTGGAGCTACCAGAGTGTTTATTCGGGGTTTCAGCCGGAAGATCTGTTTCCGAGTAGAGAGGTACTACAGCCGAGATTTTTTCTCTGTTGGGTGAGCCAGATTTGGCACCTAGATTGTATTCGGAAACTACTTAATAAATCAAACCCTTAGATAGCTGCACCGGTTTTCTCACATTGGGTTTTTCTGGGGACATTAGTCCAAAAACAATGGTGTCACTTGTGTGCTTGTTTTTGTTTCCTTCAATTGATGATCTGTAATGTGTTGAGCATGTACTTGTATTTATTTCCAGTATTTACATGGTAAATAACTTGTTAATTTATAGAACAAGTAGGTAGGAATAAATCAATAAAGTACATGAAGGGTTTCTAACAGGTTAGACTTAGAAATTCCAACATGGTACCTGAGCGTGGTTGCAGATCACAGGAGAACTGAGGACATCGGCCGAACAGAGCAACAACAACAGAAAATAGCTGTCCCGAGTGACAAAAGCTATTCCTAGCAGAGAAGCAACAAGGAAGGTGTGATGTAGTGCCTGCGTCATCAAGTTCGAGCCAAGAAGAGGCAACACAGAGGCTGAGGGAGGCAAAGATAGGCTCACACAGAGGTCAAGAGGGCTGACGTAGTTGGTTGAGGAAGCTGATTTGCTAGTGCCGGGATTGTGCAGAGCCTAAGAGCTCTAACCTTCAGTTTGCTAAGGTTTAGGAGGCTATGGGTAAGTTGCAGAGTGGCGCTAGTGGAGCACTATAGTCAGAACAATACCTAATAGGGCAAGGCCATGGGAGGAGGGAGTTGCTACCGAGGATTTCTAGTCGAGAAATCTGGATCAGTGGTGCAGCTGCACTAACAATCGGAGTGGGGGCGTCTCGACATTGGCAGAAGGGTTTCCACGAGGGAAATCGAGGCTTAGAGGGAGTCACACCAAGAACTTCTAGGAGGGAAGTAGAGGAGCAGTGAGATGGCAATGAATGGGGTAAGAGACTAGGACAAACTGGATGGAGCCTGAAACTTCGTAGTCTAGAATGCCAAAATCCTATCCGTTCTAGACACGAATCGTGTCAAGCACTTCGCCTTAAGGACGATAGCTATCCCAGTTGACCTAGATGATAATGGCAAGTACAAGGAGGCAATGGCGAGGGCCAAGAGCATCATTCTTGATGGGGTCAAGGACCATGTAGTACCACATATTGCCGAAAAGGTCATGACAAATGAAATGTGGGAGGCCCTAAAGAAATTGTACCAGCATACTTCTGTGCAGAGAAGGATGTTACTAGAAAATCAGCTGTGGTCATACCAGATGTAGAAGGGAGAACAAATCGGCCCCTTCCTCGATCGATTGAAGGAGATTCAGGATCAACTGACTTCCATAGGGGCCATGTCGGATCAAGAATTGATGGTGAGAATAGCCTTGAACCCAGTCTCAGAAGACTGGGAGGTGTTTGTCTAGAGCATACTAGGCAAGGCAACCCTTCTAGATTGGGAGGAAATGTGGGTGACTTTTCGCCAAGAAGAGATCAAAAGGCAGAGCAAAGAAGGAAGCAACAGCAAGGGGATCAGAATCTAGAAGGATGAGGAGGTGGATGCTGCCCTAGCATCTCAGGGAAAGCAGGAGAAGTAGAAGAAGAAGGACCTCGCCAAGGTCAAATGCTTCCACTGTGGGGCGCTAGGTCATTGGGTCATTATGCGACCCAGTGTCCAAGGAAGATGAGCAAGGGAGAGGTCTCCGAGACAAGGCTGCACCAGCAAGGGCAGAGATGGAAGTGGAGATAGACAATGACTTTGCCATGAGTGCACACACACCACTTCCGCGGAAGTGCAGAGACATGGAGCTATTGTAAGATGGACTACAGGCGATGAGGGGCAGGATCCTCGAGGTACCTAGCCTCTTGGGTTAGACCTTGCTATGGGAGCCTCGAAGAGGAGTAGCAATACTGACAAATGTTAGTAGAGACAGATACGGATGGAGCTACAGAGGGAGCTACAGTGCAAGATTCTCAGGACAGCGTGAGGCAGCAGTGCGAGAAGCACGGGAGTGTTGCACTAGTGCAAGATGGCACAGAGAGGTGTGCAACGATGCGAGATGCATGGAATAGTTGCATCATCGTAGAGGTTAGAGAGGCAGCACTTGTCAGTGACAGAGGGAGCTTCAACATCGGGTGTGTTTCTAGCCTGACAGAGATGTCAGAGTTGGGAGATCAGTTACTTACTTCTCAGTAACTGGTTGCAGTGCAACAGTTAGCAGTGATAGTGCTATGGGCAACACGATGCAATAGGATGAGAGAGAGTTGCAGTACGGATGCAGCGGTGGCAGTGTTAGGGCCATGGGTAGCAGCACAGGATGCAGCAATGCAGATGATGGGAAACAGGCCTAGCATGAGCACAGGGACCGATGCCGAATGATCAGGGTGATACTCAGTGAGGAGTATTGTTAGAGCATAGTCCTTACTAAGAGGGAGTGTTGATTTGGGGTCGCATCGGATGTGCTCTAGCCACGAAAATTGGTGGAGAGGCTAAGGCACATGAGATCTCCAATACCCAGAAAGGGTTTGGGCAGATTCTAAATAGTTTGGGAGATATTAAAATAATTAATATTTTTAATGAAGTCCCCAAGTCTAAACTTAGGGAAAATAAAATATTAATGTGAATTAATATAAAACTGTGTTAGAATGGTCCAAAAGTCATGGATAAAGCCAGATCTAGTTTTAGCCGTTGATTAGGGACTTAATCTCGACCGTTGATTTGTCAACGAGAAAAGTATAAGAGGAGGCTTGAGGGTCACTTGGAGAATACACCAAGAGATCAAGATTTCAACTTTCTGGGGCTGGGTTTGTTGAGAAATTTGAGAGAGTGATCAGAGTTGTTGTTGAGAGGCAATGAATAGAAAAGCAGGGAGGCAGAGATAGCACCGGGAGGATCAACACAGTAGCCAGAGAGAGGGACGCATAAGCAGACAAAGGTTCATGTAGAGGCAGCGAGGAGCTGTGCATTGCCTCAGAGGGCCAGCCTGGGTGACATAGAGGGCCAGAGGACAGACGCAGTGCCTCTAGAGGCTGACACAGGCCAAGCCAGAGTGACGCTGGGCTAACGATGGGCCAGAGAGAGGCTGACGCTGGGGTTTTGTGGGGCAGATTGGAGTTGTGGAGCTGTCGGAGTGTAATCGGGGTTTCAGCCGGAATATGTGCTTCCGAGTAGAGAGGTACTACTGCAGAGATTTTTTCTCTGTTGGGTGAGCCTGATTCGGCACCCAGATTGTATTATGAAACTACTTAATAAATCAAACCCTCAGATAGCTGCACTGATTTTCCTGCATTGGGTTTTTCCAGAGACATTAGTCCAAAAACAATGGTGTCACTTGTGTGCTTGTTTCTGTTTCCTTCAATTGATGATCTGTAATGTGTTGAGCATGTACTTGTATTTATTTCCAGTATTTACATTGTAAATAACTTATTAATTAACAGAACAAGTAGGTAGGAATAAATCAGTAAAGTACATGAAGGGTTCCTAACGTGTTAGAGTTAGAAATTCCAGCATTTACCAAGTAATTCTTCAGATCAATTTTGATTTTTGATTCCTCCTTAAGCATACCTGGGTTTGGTCTCTTGATAATTTGCGGGCGTACCGAGATTGGATCCACTCATGGCCGACTCGAAATGCTTGGAGATTATATTGAAAGCAAAATGATTGGTTTGCTGTTAGGCCCCTATACTACTAGTGTAACCCCTTATTGTTATTAGTACAACCCACTTATTATATTGATGTACCCATGCAGTGCCCATATTGTTACTATTGTGCCCCATAGAAGCCTACTATTGTTATTATTGTGCCCTTACATTATTATT
>APFE031478839.1:53381-63536 GCA_000404065.3 Pinus taeda
AGCATTATCAGTGATGACTTGGATGACATTGTATGGCCCAATACGGTCAATTGTTTCAAGTAATGCTTCTGCAATGTTGATGGCGGTCTTGAACTTGTCTGAGTAATCCTGTGCAGTTAGAAAGATTGGACCATTAACAGACACAGCAGGAACACTTATCAATGGCTTGCCTTTTACATTTGTCCATCCATCAGATACGATGGACACCCCATGCTCAGTCCAAGCACTTGTCATTCTATTCAAAGAATGTGATATTTTTGCTTTTTCATTATCAAGGCCAACGGTTCTTGCCTTGTCATACCCAGGGCTCTTGTATCGTTTAGGGGCATCATTTATGGCCGAAACCATATTTTTTTATGTGATCAACAATTTAATCCAACAACTTTAGAAATCAGATTACAGTGGCATAATATGTCAGAGACCTTAATTCATAGTTCATGCAGCTTCAAAAAGCTTCAAATGATGGTCAACTATAGTCAAACCCTTGGACACTCCCTTCAAGTTAGCATGGGAGCATCTTTAGTTGCG
This sequence comes from Pinus taeda, assembly GCA_000404065.3. NCBI lineage: Eukaryota > Viridiplantae > Streptophyta > Pinopsida > Pinales > Pinaceae > Pinus > Pinus taeda. The sequence goes on from APFE031478839.1 coordinate 53,910, forward strand.
TGGACGCTACCTAGGCCTTAGCGTGCATGCCTCCAGGGATGAGATTTCCTAGTGCTGTGCCTGCGTTCAGAACATAAACCCTAATTTCTATATAGGCTATAGTTCAATATTGTCAGATGCACATAAATCATACTTAAACAACATAGAATGCAAATAGTAATATGAGTAAGAATCTTGAGAAGAGATTGTCCCTATGACTCGGAATCTACTTCATTCATCTTCATTCATGTCATCAACCTATGTCTACTAGAGTCAAGCAACAACAGATCTGTTAGATCATAAACATATATCTATCCTGGTTATGACATCAATCTTTTATCAAAGGTTAGACTCAAAGCAACATATAGATGCAACATAATATCTCAAAGATTATGAACACAATAACACTTGCTATCATGTCATTTCGTCAAGTTGTTGAACGCGGCAACAAGAATATTCCAATTTAATTTGCCCTTGAATTAAATTGTGAATTAAAATTGAATTGTCTTAATAACTACTTGGAAATAATTAATTAAGTCATTTTGACTTAATTAGTTGGAGAAAATCAAATTAGAAGTCTATCTGAAGTCATGCAAGAGTTATCCCTAAAATTTAGGAGATAAGATTGAGTTATATTTGAGTTGTAATTAGTTAACTCAGTTTACTAAGTTAAGTCCAGTTAAATTAGTTCCAAACTGTTTGAGGAACTATTAGAGAGTTAACAGTCAATTGATGTATGCATGCATCCAACTAGTGCTATTCCAGTTAACTGAAGATTCCCTCATCAGTAACTCATGCATGTCTATTATGAGAAAGACCCAGTTGAGATTAAAGTCAAGGAAAGTGTACTATTAGTTGCATGTGTTTTCTTATAAAGAAAACTCATGCATGCAGTCAAGGGATCATTCCTTGAGGATTGCGCAGTTCTGACATTGTGTGAGATCAGAGTGTTCCGCTTGGTTGAAGGAGAATCATCCCAGAGGAACAATGCAAGGAAATAGGAGCTTGGAGGGCAGAGAGGAAGGCTAGAGAGCAGCCAAGATTGCCTGTGAGCACCTGTGAGGATTGTACTGAGAGCTAACTAGCTGTGAGAGCTAAGGCTTTGTATAATTCCTATGTATTTCCACCTGTATGATAATACAATACTGTGGGGTTTTTAGTTGAGGCTTTCCCCAAAGTATTTTCTTGTGTATTGTGCATTGATTCTTCTGCTTTTGGTTATATTGTTCAACTTGATCTTTAAGCTTCCGCATATTGATAGTAGAAGTAGGTTATAGTATTCTGCTTTGATTTATATTGCATTATCGGGTTAACCTACGCCAGATATTCTACGTGGTACCAGAGCTGGATTTGTAGAAATTTTCTATAAGGAAATCAAAGCTGTGAACCGTGTACTGAGAAGAGAATTTGATGTTTGAAGTTCGGGATTGCATGTGCAAATCGAATTCATATCATACTTCAAGGTTGGTCAATGGCATTCTATGGCTTGAGACTCGAGTATGCCTTGGAAGGCAGCTCGAATTACATAGCATGGAAAGATAGAATGGAGGCTGTATTAGAAGACAATGGCTTGAAGGAATTCATTGATCAAGAAATCCCAAAGCCAACTTCAACTAGTGCACAACAGTTGGCTGAGTGGAAGAAGTGTGTGGCGAAGGCAAGACAGATCATCCTTGAGGGAGTTGGAGATCATATTGTCTCGAGTCTCCATGGGAAGGATACTCCATTTTCAATGTGGAAGACATTGAAGGACCTCTACCAGAACAATAGTGACCAGAGGAAATTGACGCTTAAGGATAAGGTTCGAAGAATCAAGATGGAGAAGGGTGATACTATTTCCAAATATTTGAACAAGCTCACCACCTGCAGAGATGAGCTTGGCAGTGTGGGAATAACTACTGCCGATGATGATATGGTGAGCCTTGTTCTCCTTGGCTGTCCAAAGAGTTGGAATAGCTACCAGGACTCTGTTAGTGGAAGGGAGAAACTGCCAGATTGGGAACGACTGTGGTTGGATCTCATGCAGGAGGAGATCAGGAGGAGCACATGAGATGGTTCTTCATCCAAGGATGATGATGAAGAAAATTTGGGCTTAGTGAGTAAGGTGAGGAAAGGGAAGGGGAAGGCTTCCCATTTTAATTCGAATTCTTCTCATGGAGGGAAGAAGGGTGACATGTCTAAAGTGAGATGCTTTAGTTGTCACGAGATGGGTCATTATGCGACTAAATGCCCATCAAAGAAGTCCAAGAAGGGATCCTCGGAAGGATTGGAAGGTGAGGTATTAGCCTCTCAGTTCGAGATGGACTTTACCCTCATTGCATGGATGGTGTCATCGATGACAAGTTGTGTCTGGTATCTTGATAGTGGAGCCTCATTCCACATGACCGGTGATAAAAGTTTATTTAGTGCCTTCGAGGAGAAAGACCTCAAGATGTGCATAGAGATGGGTGACGACGGAAGGTATAGTGTTTCAGGAGTGGGCACGGTTGCTTTTCAGAGGGAGCATGGAGCTCCTCTCACCTTGACAGTTGTGATGTATGTGCTTGGACCAAAGAAGAACTTGGTATCAGTCGCGATGTTGGAGGACAAAGGCTACGACGTTGTCTTCATTAAAGGAAAGGTGTTCCTAAGACACATAGCCACGGGTCAGACCAAGAGGATAGGGATTCAGGTGAAGAATCTCTATAGGCTAGATGTAGATGATTGTGTAGCATTGAGTACGAAAGCTATATTGGTGCAAAGCCAAGACATTGGCGAGTTGTGGCACAGGCGGTTGGGCCATTTCGATCATGGGGCTTTGAAGATAATGCAAAAGATATCTACAGGACTTCCCAAAGGTAAACTTGAGCAAGTTGACACATGCAAAGGTTGTACCTTGGGAAAGTACAAGTCTTCCTTTCATGATTGAGACAGTCAAGCAAAGGCTATTTTAGAGCAAGTTCATACTGATGTGTGTGGACCATTCTTGATTGCATCCACAACGAAGCAAAGGTATTTTGCGATTTTCGTTGATGACTATTCTCGTAAATGATGGATTTATTTCATGCAGAAGAAAGACCAAACTCTCACAAAGTTTTGTGAGTTCAAAGCTTTGGTCGAGAAAGAGTTAGGGAAGAAGATCAAGGCCTTGAGAAGCGACAATGGTGGAGAATATGTCTCTCAAGAGTTTAAGGACTTCTGTGCAGCAGAAGGAATTAAACGAGAGTTGATGGCACCTCATAACGCACAACAGAATGGGTTGGCCGAGAGGAAGAACAGAACTATTGTAGGGCCAGCACGGGATGAAGACACCAGAGGAAGCTTTCTCTGGTAAGAGACCAGATGTGGGTCACTTAAGGATCTTTGGCTCATTGGTATATTGCCGTGGGACAAAGGATGCATGGAAGAAGCTTGAGCGGACAACAGAGTTGGGGATATTTGTGGGGTACACTGATACACCTCACAACTATTGAGTGTAGTTGCCTACCAGTCGGAGGACAATGGTTTGCAAAGATATCAAGTTTGATGAACAGAAGGCCATGCGAGTTTCCCTTAAGAGGGAGCTCCAACTATAGGTTGTGGAGGAACTATTGGTTCCTAAGGAGGAGGAGCCTCAGACTGATGCAGAGCAACCGCATTCAGAGATTCCAAAAGTGGTGACGTCCACTCAAGCAGAGTCTTCCAAAGATGGACGGAAGCGCAGAAGAGAAGCTGACAGATTGTTGGATGATGCGAGAGAGAATGCGGGAGCACGATTTTCTTAGCGTAGACAGAGGAGGTCACCTGAGAGGTACACTAGATACATGGCCCTTGTTGGGGAATGCGTTGAGACTGAGCCATCTTCCTTTGAGGAAGCAGTGTAGCAGCTGATTTGGGCTGATGCCATGGTGGAGGAGTATGACTCCATTGTTCGTAACAGTGTTTGGGACGTGGTTCCGAGATTGGAGAACAAGTCAGTTGTGAGTTCCCGTTGGCTTTACAAGGTAAAGCAAGTTGTTGATGATGGGAGGATCATGTTGCTGCAATATATTTCGACAAAGGAGCAAGACGCTGACATTTTGACAAAGGCATTGTCAAAGTGTAAATTCGAGTTCCATAGAGTCAGGATCGGGGTGGCAGATAATCCCTTTCTTGTTTAGAGGGAGTGTTGAAATGTGGTAACAAGAATATTCCAATTTAATTTGTCCTTGAATTAAATTGTGAATTAAAATTGAATTTAGTCTTAAAACTACTTGGAAATAATTAATTAAGTTATTTTGACTTAATTAGTTGGAGAAAATGAAGTTAGAAGTCTTTCTCAAGTCATATTTGAGTTGTAATTAGTTAACTCAGTTTACTGAGTTAAGTTTGGTTAAATTAGTTCCAAACTGTTTGAGGAACTAATAAAGAGTTAACAGTCAGTTGATGCATGCATGCATCCAACTAGTGCTACTCCGGTTAACAGAAGATTCCCTCATCAGTAACTCATGGATGTCCATTTTGAGAAAGACCCAGTTGAGATTGAAGTCAAGGACAGTGTACTATCAATTGCATGTGTTTTCTTATAAAGAAAACTCATGCATGCAGTCAGGGGATCATTCCTTGAGAATTGCGCAGTTCTGACAATGTGTGAGATCAGAGTGTTCCACTTGGTTGAAGGAGAATCATCCCAAAGGAACAACGCAAGGAAATAGGAGTTTGGAGGGCAGAGAGAAAGGCTGGAGAGCAACCAAGATTGCTTGTGAGCATCTGTGAGGATTGTACTGAGAGCTGGCTAGCTGTGAGAGCTAAGGCTTTGTATAATTACTATGTATTTCCACTTGTATGATAATACAATAGTGTTGGGTTTTTAGCTGAGGCTTTCCCCAAAGTATTTGCATGTGTATTGTACATTGATTCTTCTTCTTCTGGTTATATTGTTCAGCTCGATCTTTAAGCTTCCGCAAATTGATAGTAGAAGTAGGTTGTACTATTATGCTTTGATTTATATTGCATTATCGAGTTAACCTGCGCCATATATTCTACACAAGTTAGGGCATTCATTTTTACCATATGTTATCAAGACATGACCATAGGTAGTAAGAGATCTAAAATATCAATCTCATAGTTATATGTCTAACATCATGCTTATCATGACTAATAGGATCAGGTAAGGTCATTCAATAAAACTTTATCAAATCGAGAGTGTCAATCTCTGTTTCCATATGTTTTCATCATGCTTATCACAAGCACTATCAACAGACTCATGTACAGGAGTCAATGAGCTATCCTTCTATATGAAATCCATCATGACAAGTATCAACAATATCATTTACTAGAGTCATGGTGCTAGCCTTCTTTATAGGATCAAGATGTCCAACGGATGGACGTTAGCCAATCATAAAGTGTATCAATGTACCAATAGTACATAGCGTCATTGAATTCAAGAAGATCAAAATGTTCAATACCAGGTGCATCATTTCATCATAGGAAACACAGATCCAAGTCGCTTTCATATGCATGTATGAGCCATCAAAGAAAGAGACATTCTCATCATGTCTTAGGGCTTACCTAGCTATCAATGTTATTGCTGAAATACAACATACCACGCATACCTTGGTATTCAAATACTCGTGCACCTTTTCATTAGACATAGGTCGCGTGTAGCATTTTGACATCTTTTCATATAATGCCTCTTTACCTTTTCCAGCTCTAGCCATCCTTCTTGCATTTCAAATAATCCTCAAGAAGGATCTACTCATCACATCTCATCAAGGAGGTTAGAAACATCCATATACTCAAATGCACATGCAGTAAGTATAAGCAATAAACATAATCATGAGATCCATAGGTCTAAACTAAAGTAAGAGGCATCATAAGTTAGGAAATACTTATCTCCAATAAGAGGTGATTCTCTCCCTCTTGAACCAATATTTAAGAGCTGTCAATGTCCATGGTCCATATACCAATGTTGCCTTCAATTATCCTACCAGGTTTGCTAGGGATGATTGGATCTAGGGCTGAATCAAATCTTTGTCAAGTGCTTGAGCATCTTCACATTGACCAGCAAAGTTCCATATCTCATATTGTTTCCATAAACCAGGGATTTCTGTCCAACCCTAACCTCATAAAGTCCATCAACCCCTAATAATTAAGTTGCCTAGGGTTTTCTTGAAACCCTAGAATTCTTTTAGGTCTTCACCATCCTCTTCTTGCTTCCATCAAAGGTGTCATCATCGAGGTGATCTCCATGGCTTCTCTTCAGCCCAACTCTGATACCATGTTAATTTTTCATAGGACTACATTGTTCTTTGCTTTGATAATTGCATTTCTTCATTAATACGTTAAGTTCACCCCATATCATCATTACATTATTCAGATCTACACCATTATTCATCAACATATGCAATTATACAGAAAGAACATCATCATCATCATAAATGCAGCGGGACATAAAGGAACAATAGAAGAAAAACATGCACACACATAGAGACACCAGGATTGGGGAAAACCCACTATGGGGAAAACCCTTGCAAATCTTCTTCTTCTTCTTAGATCTTCATTAAATGATGTAGCAAAAGAGAGTACAATGATCCATAACTTTATCTATGCAACAAAACAACTATGATATCCATGAAACAAATCTAATCATGCTTATAATCAAAACCCTGATTCTGATTACTGTAATGTGCTGTCACTGACTAAAGTCAATCACTGGATATTGCTGTCAGTGAGCTGAACACTGCTACATACTGATAACTCATATTTTGGTCCTGGACATAGGGAGGAGGAGCTGTGCGAGTGTCTATAGAAATCTTGGATGCTCTCTGTGTGTTGTATGCCAACGTCTATGGTAGCCTGGACGCTCCCTCAATCATTGTGTGCATGTGTCCGGGGGCCAACTCACCCAGATATGCTCTAAACCCTCGGAGACTCTCTTCCAGTTACTATGTGTGCATCCGAGACCACCCGGACGTTATATGGACCACTTTGTGCAAGCGTCCGGGGACTAATACAGCCCAAACTGTATTTGAAACCCTGGACACTCCCTTAGGCTTCTGTGCTAGCGTCTAGGGCTTTTTGGACACTTCTTCACCACTGTGTGGCAGCGTCCATAGTTTAAAATACCCAGTTCTATGGTAGCATCCATAAATCAGGAAACCCTAGATCAGTGCAAGCTTCATCCTTGTGATTTTAGACCCTTGTGCGAACTTCGTCCGTTAGACCTTTGCAAACCATGACAAAAGAGAATAATAGAAGATGGCTTGATCAATGTGCTGAAATGAGCTTGAAGACTCTTCTATTTATAGGCTTTCAAGAGTGTCCACTTGGGGTTGAGGTCGACTTGTCCGATTGTACATGTGCTTAGGGCTGACCTAATTCAATATACATGAATAAATAAATAAATTCAAAAACCAAAGTGTCGCTTCTTCAAATAAGGTGATCTTTCGGTCAATTTTGGTCGTCTCGAAAAGAGGAATTTAATGCAATCATCATCTCGGTCATCTGAGTTGTCCAAGGTTGAATTTGAATGTAGTTGCAAAAATTAACATATTCATGGTTGAATTTCTGGAGCTTTCATTCCTTGAAGCTTAAATGACATATCTTTCTTGGATCATATGTGATGTATGTGGGTTCTTTCCTTGTGGGTTATGGTGTTAATTATTGAATCTTTTCTATCTTGGTTTCTGTTTGGTTCATAAAGATTGATTGTGAATGCTTAGTCTTCTAGAAGCTAACAAGATTGATCCATTGAAGGGTAAAATCTACCACTTGGAAGGAAGACGTTTTGGGGTAGCTCATTTCTTTCTTCCTTTATTAGTTTGGTAATTATTTGATTTTTTTCTTTGTTTGTCCATCTAGGAACCCTAGCAAGGGTATTGCATACATTTTTTAAGCTATAGTCGATCTTGATGACAAAGGTGCTCCCTTGAGTACCTCTTCTTAAAGGGCCTTGGTCTCCTTTGTTTGTCTTAATTAGATAGGAGACTATTTTGTTCTTTGGCTCTAGCCTCCTCATCCTAATCCTCATGAAAAATAGACCAATTTTGAAGCGGGGATTTTGTCTTGAACCCATGTCCCCCAATGTTGGATTTGACACTAATCTTTTGTTCCTTCTCTCATGTCCTTTATATCCTAAAATTACCAAAAAGCATTGTGTTACTAAAGCTGCTCTAACTTCACCTTGTGCCTCGCTGATTAGCTTGGGCCGGAGGAGAGCCAGACTAAAGTGGAGGGGATAAGTAATTTTAGTGACAATTCTGACCATCCTAGTAGTTCCCTCTTGGGTTGTGACCTTTTGTTCAGGGATTTTATCATCAAGTACAATGTGGGAGGTAACATGTGCTATTACTTGGCTTTTGATAATGCTTTTTTGCTTTCAGGTTCTCATAGTAAGTAATAGCTCCAGATTACCTTGTAAAAGAAAAAATTAAGAGTAAATCAGAATATAGTTAACCGAATCCATATAATTAGTCAATGTATTCCTATTTGTACTAGTGGGCAAAGATGAATAATCTTCTATGAGCTGATGTACATTGTAAAATGCAATTGTTATCGGTAAAATCTTTCATGCTTTGCACAAAACAGAGCATGTGAAAATGCATGTGCGTGTTTTGTCCATGTGTGTATTCTAAATTTTAATCTATATGCAATATTATTCTGATGTACAGAGCTTATAACACCTAGTATTTGTTGCAGGCATTCTTGTATAATTAAAAAATTATTACTTTTTATTGTCCATACCATTCTCTCTCTGTTTTATTGTGTTATTGTAACAAATCTAAGGGATATTTAGCCTTACATCTTTGTCAATTTCTATCGTGAAGATGAAGTATGATTTATCACATTGTTTAACTTAAAGTGAGCTCTGTTCTATAAGTTCCCATATTTTGAGATCTGTTTGGAAATCTAATGGGAAAGTGGAAGTGACATATTACAAAACTGTATGCTTACCATGTAACATAAGTTTATTTGCAATGTGAATGTCTAAAATAAGGAGGCTTATAAGTTGTGGTTGTTATGATCGGCTAGGAGAAGAGCAGCAAACCATGGCACATGGTTTGGTGGAGATTTTACTCGGTATGTAGCATCTGCATTTAGCATCCTTTCTGCATTCTGAATGAAAATGGTTTATGTGTTTTAAATACTTTATTTTGTTTGTGATTTAAAAAGTAGCTTAATTCTTTAGACCATTTTTTTGGCACTTTGCAATTTAAGTTATTAAACCTTTTTCATATTATTTTTGTGCTTAGAATGTTTTAGTAGTACTGTCTATTTTGAATCTCTTTTTTTGAGATGGAGGTATATAAGATTCCTCCTCTCCTAATAAACACACTGTTCACAAATAGTTGGAGATGCAGTTTATTTTATTTTATTGTATATTGAACCATATGTTTACAGATTTCCAAAAATGCTTTTTATTTTGTTTTATTGTATCATATTTTGTTAAATTTTAGGTATGTTCTGTGCTTAGAGCAATTTATTTCAATTTTTACAGTTAGCTCAATATCTTTTCCAGATTAGCAATCACATCAGTATTAAAGTAAACTGCAGATAGAACATACACATAAATCGCAGAAGACAAGGCAAGACAAGAGGACACAAGATGTGGCGCTAGCCAGGGACAAACCCCAATGTGGGGAAACCCTTGATCAATTCTTCTTATATGTTCTTCAATAGTTCAGTAGAGAGAGAGAGAGAGAGAGAGAG
>APFE031478839.1:86343-137566 GCA_000404065.3 Pinus taeda
ATAGCTAAAACGAAGAGAGTTGGGATCAGTGTGACAGCCCCTTCTCTGAGTTCCCTGCCACCAACCACACCTTGTGGGGTTGAAGGCTTTTCTCGCTAACTGTGTAGGTAGGTGCGGGCGGCAGGGTCAACAACGTCCATTCAGATCTTTGGGGACCATCTCCTAGAGTCCCTTTTGGAGGATCTTCATATTTTGTAACATTTATAGATGATTACTCTAGAAAGGTGTGGATTTATTTACTGAAAAGAAAAAGGTGATGTATTTGATACTTTTAAGCAATATAGAGCTTTGGTTGAAAAGAGAACTGACAATAGAACCAGGTTTACTTCAAAGGGATTTAAAAATTATTGCAAGGAAGCTAGGATCGAAAGACAAAAACCACGGTTTATAACCCTTAGCAAAATAGTGTTGTTGAACACATGAATAAGACTCTTCTGGAGAGAGCAAGGAGTATGCTCAGTAATGCCAAGTTGCAGCAGGAATTGTGAGCAGAAGTAGTTCTTACAACGTGTTATCTGGTAAATCAGTCACCATCAACTGCAAATAATTGTAAGATTTTGGAACAAGTATGGACAAGTCAACCTTGTGATTATTCAAATCTTAAAATTTTTGGTTGTGATGCCTATGCTCTTATTCCAAAGAATCAACATTCTTAGTTAGATCCAAAATAAAAAAGACTACTCTTTGTTGGATATGGTGATGGAGTTAAGGGATATAGATTGTTGGATCCAACTACCCACAAAATCATCATTAACAGAGTTGCCATATTTAATGAATTATCACTTATAAAATCAGATGTAGATGGTGAAATGAAACAGGCCAAAGTACCATCGGTTCAGTGAGTTCAATTGGAAACTCAATCATCTTCAAGGGAGGAGGATGATGATGATGTTGAAGAAATTCCTGCAAAATCATATGAGGGTACACAAATTTCTCAAGAAACTGAGGAAATACCACAACAACTCGTACAAAGATGTACACGGATCCGATCTTTTCCTAAAAGGAATGACGATTTTGCTATATCTATTGCTTTAGTTGCTAATGATGGAGAACCTAGTGGTTATCAGGAAGCAAAGGAAGTATCTGATAGTGATAAATGGAAAGTAGCAATGAAAGAGGAAATGGATTCCTTACAAAGAAATAAGACATGGGATTTTGGTGGAACTTCCAAAGGAAAGGAAGGTTGTCGGTTGCAAGTGGGTTTACAAATTGAAGAAAGGAGTTGATGATATTGTTCAAAAGTATGAAGCAAGACTAGTTGCAAAAGGATATTCTTAGAAGGAAGGTATTGATTTCGATGAGATTTTTTAACCAGTTGTTAAGCTTGTTTCAATTCGAGTTGTGTTAGCATTAATTACTTTAGTTGATCTGGAGTTAGAGCAGCTAGATGTTAAAACAACATTCGTACATGGAGATTTGGATGAGGATATATATATATGGAACAACTAGAATGATTTGTTCAAAATCGCAGTAAGAGTATTTTTGTAAACTCAAAAAGTCATTGTATGGCTTGAAGCAGTCTCCCAAGCAATGGTACAAGAAGTTTGATTCCTTCATGATGAGCTACAATTTTACCAGAAGTGCGTATGGTCATTGTGTTTACTTTTAAAAGTTGGAAAATAGCATATCAATTATTTTGATGTTGTATGTTGATGATATGCTTTTAGCAAGCAAAAGCATGGTTTAATCAACAGGTCAAAGGCTCAGTTGGCTAGGACTTTCGAAATGAAGGATCTTGGTGCAACAAAACAAATCTTGGGAATGGAGATACACAGGGACAGGAAAAATGGTAAGATGTGATTGTCACAACAAAAGTATGTGGAACAAATACTTCTAAGATTCAGTATGAATAATGTGAAACCTATTCAAATCCCTTTAGCTTCCCATTTCAATCTTTCTTCAGGTTTATGTCCTAGTAATGATGAAGAAAAGAAGTATATATCTCGTGTACCATATGCTTATGCAGTAGGGTGCTTAATGTATGCGATGGTTAGTACAAGTCCAGATATTTCACATGCAATTGGTGTTGTCTGTAGATACATGTCAAATCCAGGTAAAGAGCATTGAGCAATAATGAAATGGGTGCTTCGGTATCTTAAGGGTACAAGTAATTATTGTATTGCCTATAATGGTAGTAGTGATTCAATCTGTGGTTATGTTGATTCAGATTTTGCAAGTGACTTGGACAAGAGGAGATCCACTTTTGGATATGTTTTTACTCTTGCAGGTGGATCTGTTAGTTGGATGTCAAAGCTTCAGAATATGGTTGCTTTATCCACTACTGAGGTAGAGTAGATAGCTGTCTCACATGCTTGCAAAGAGGCAATTTGGTTAAAAGGTTTGCTAGGTGAGTTTGGAAGGATGCATGACAAAGTGAAAGTTTTTTGTGATAGTGAAAGGTTTGCTAGGTGGCTCTGGAAAAAGTCCATACAAAGCAAAATTAGGTAGACATGTTCACAAAACCAATTTTGTTAGAGAAGCTGAAATGATGCCTAGCTTCTCTTAGCCTGCAAGGAAGGTGATGAATATTTTGGGCATGATATATCAGGTAAATTGTTGTCAAGGTGGAGATTTTTAGAAGTTGCCAACTATTTCCCTATATTCTTGTGATAATAGCTAAAATTGGTTCCTTCGGTTTGGGTTGTTTTTTCTAATCTAGGTTTTGGAAAAAACATATAAAAGGAACTTTTTTTTTTTATGTAAAAAAATTCTTATATAGCTGCTTTAAAAGTTGTGGACAAGATGCTATTTATCCATGAAAGCCTGTAGAGGCAATATGAACACATAAAACAAACGGAGAGTGGGTTGAATTGTTGATAATGTATGCTTGTGACTTGGCTCTTGTAAATCTCCCTTGAATAATAAGAATACTGATTATCATTGCCCCATGGATGTTTCCTTCACAAGGAGGGTTTTACCACGTAAAACACTGTGTCAATTTCTATGATTGAATATTCTGCTATGTTGTTATTTGGCATTATTTTCTACATTTAAATCTATTTACAGGTTATGCTTTCGTTGCTCAACTCAACACTTTTGACACGGTTTTGAGACAGGCATTATTCCAAAGACTCTGCAACCTTGGCATATCAAAGACCCTCTTTAATGCTATCATGACACTGTATGAATAATTGTTGGGGCGTCTCAAGATGGCCCATGCTCTTTCATACTTCATCCATAGTACCATTGGGGTGAAGCAAGGGTGTTCCCGTCTCCTACTCTCTTTGGGGTTTATATTGATGAGCTCGAGTCTTTCCTCCATGAGCACATACAAGAGGGTCACGACTGTCTACTGCATTATGTTTTGATCTCCTTGCTCCTCTTCATTGATGACTTGGTCTTGTTGTGCTTTACTTTGGAGGGGTTATAGATATAGATTCACACATTGGCTAGTTTCTATGACCTTCGACAACTGAAGGTGAACCTGGGTAAAACCAAGGTTTTGATCTTCAATGCCTTGAAGCACTCTATTTTAGACCTACACTTCTACTACTATGTGACATAGATTGAGATCACCACATCTTACACCTACTTGGGGGTAAAGTTCAGAAGGCCCAAATTTGGAATGCGATAGGCACTCCAAACTTGGCTTAGTAAAGGCTACGACTCCCTATCCCTCATTGAATGATAGTGCTTCCAGGAACAGTTCTAGGACTTCTCGTCCAAGCTCCACCTCATGGAGCCCATTATTGGGCCTGCGGTCCTCTATGTTTTCGAGATTTGGGGACCTAGTTTGTTGCTATGAAATTGTACCATGGTAGGGAGAGTCCAGACTGTGCTTCTCCAACGTATCATTTGCTACAAACACACAATTTTGTAGCCCATTATTCAAGCAGAGTTCAATGTGTGCCCATTTCGCCTGGAGGTTCTTTTCTTCTTGGTCTCTATTACTGATCTGATTTGCAGGGCTACTAAGGTACCGACAACTTCATTCGATTGCTGCATGTAGGGCAAGGACACACTGTCATCTCTGCCCTTGCCCTCACTCTTTAAGCCCAACAACTCGTAAATGGCCAAGGGAGGCTTTTGTCATAGGTAAGTGGTATCGTGCCTTTTGTCATAGGTTAATAGGATAGAGTGTAATCGTTACCTCTCGGTAAGTGGTATCCTGCATATTGTCCTTGGATAGAGGGTGGTAGCTTGAGCTGCCCTATGCTGTCAAATTCTTCTTCTTTTAGATTTGAGAGTGTTCAGCAGATGAGCGGAGACGACATTTGATTTGATGAAGACGAGACTTTTGAGATGGGACATATGAAGCAGTCGAAATTTTTTTCCTAGCTGAGAGGGAGTGTTAATTTGGCAGCTCAAGGACAAATTCCCTCGTTTGGAAAACCTTCCTCATTTAGAGAAGACACTCTTTGCCCTTGGAAGAATTTAATTTGTTCAAGGAAAAATATATTTTTTATATAAAAACCCACGTGTGAACAAAAGTTTAGGTTGGCTTAAAGGACAAATTGGGTCTCCAAGGAAGCATATAAATACAAGACAAGGCAACCTCTTTTGGCATCACATCAACTCATTCATTCTTCTCTCTCTCGTCTTGTGATTGGTTTGTACATCTAAAATTGTTGGTCTTTCTCTAACACGTGCGAAGGAAAGGAGGGACAATCTGAAATCTGCTTTGACTTTTTATGTTGGGATAGTTTTACGATCTCATTGACCATCTTTGACTTGTCACTTTGACTTGCCTTGACTAGTTTTGGATATGATTTTGGAAGCCGCATTCTTTGGCACAAAAACCAAGGATTTCTAGGCAGTTTGACTTATGTTGATTATAGACTTTGACCACAGATTTTGACAACAAACTCTCTTTGTTGACTAGGTTTGACTGTTTTGACTTGATTTTAACTGGCAAGGAAGGCCGAGTTATTTGACCTTTGACCAAGCTCATTTTGAGGATGCTTGGCCATTGACTTATGACTAGTTAGGGAAACTTTGACTATTGTTGACTTTGACCAGAATTGCAAATTGGATATTTTAACCAGATTTGGCTTTTGGGCTCATCTCTTCGACTTTGAATCTTAGTTTGTTGCAAAGTCAAAGTTGTTGACCTTTGACTCTTGATTGGCGAATTGGATCATTGTACTCTCTCTGCTAAACATTTTATGACAATCTAATAAGAAGAAGAATTTGAAACGGTTTCCCCCCTTGTGGGGTTTTTCGTTGGTCTTTGAGAAATTTTGGTGTCTCTTGTTATTGCTCTTTATTGTCTCCTATTGTCATTTCATTTATTGTTCTATTTATAATTGATATTTATTATTGGAGGATTAATTGATTGCTAATTAAAGAAAATAATTCGGTTTAAGTGATTGTATCATCATAGAACAATGGAAAAATAACAGCTAGTGAGAATTGTAGTTTCATGATGAAGATTGCTAAGGCTGTGGCAATAGATAAAAATGTTGGAAAAATAAATCTTGTGATAAGAAGACGTGTGTTGGGAAATAGTATATCAGATGAGCCCTGGATTCAAAGGGAGCAGACAAATCAGCCAAGATTAAAGCTTGTTTTGATCCATTATGATGAAGATGGCTAGAAGTACCAAGCAAAAGATTACCTCAGTAAGAGGGAGAAGATTATGAAGATACATTTGCTCCTGTTGCCAACCTTAAGACTTTGAGGTCCATGATAGAGTGATACATGTTTGTAAATTGAAGAAAGCCTTGTATGGGCTTATGTTGGCTCCTCGTGCATGGTACTCTCGTAGTGATGACTATTTGTTGAGTCTTGGTTTTAGCAATAGCAATGTTTATTTGTACTTCAAGGTTGTTGAAGGTGAGCCCTTGATTTTGTGGCTATCTCATTGACTAGTATAAGAGGGAGCTGATTGAAGAATCTTAAAAGATTGAAAGCATGACATGTGTCTGGCATGATGGAATGTGAGTCCATTGACACTAACATGGTTTGAAGAAGCTGGATTTGTGACTCTGATTGATTGGCTCGACCTGTTGTCTCCTATGCTGTCAACTCATTGATTCAATTCTTGGTTGAGCCCCAACACATGGATTAGGTTATCTCCATGGCACCATTTGTTATGGTTTGAGATATGTTTCTAATGGAGAATGGAAAGTTTATGGTCTTACTGCTGTTGTTTGGGCTCAATGCACCAAAGAGCACCTTTGGTTTCTGTTTTTGTCTTGGGCTCTGCTATGATGTCATGGTGGCCTCAAAAGCTGGTTGCTAGTTTGATTGGATAGGTTCTGGAATCAATCATTGTATATTGTGACAATCAAAGTTGTGTGAAGATTTCTGAGAATCCAGTTTTTTTATGATAGGTCGAAGCACATTGAGATCATGTTGTTCCTGTCCTGGTGACAGATGCTTGCCTTGGTAGTAGATGATGTTCCTGTCTTGGTGACGAATGCTTGCCTTGGTGGCAGATGATGTTCCTGTCTTGGTGACAGATGCCTGCTTTGGTGGCAGATGATGTTCTTGTCTTAGTGACAGATGCCTACCTTGGTGGCAAATGATGTTCCTGTCTTGGTGATAGATGCCTGCACTGATGGCAGATGATACTTCTGTTATGGTGACAAATGTCTGTAAATGAAGTTTGCTTGATTCTGTGTAGCTTGGAGTGGTTGAGAATTCCTTTGGGAGAGAAAGAGCACTAATTGTATAACATCATATGATTGACAATCTTCCTTAGGCTATGGCTATGAGACCTATAAATTGGTTGGGAAGATTGTCACTCCCTTAGCTCAATTGACTAAGAGGCCAGTGAGTTTGGTCAGGGAGATGTATCCTGTGCATATGATTGGTTTGGCCTCATTGATTGATCCCACTGGTTAGTACGACATTGACCTGAATGCCATTGGTTTGTGGCTTTTGTGATGTGTTGGATGCTATGTATCTTTCCTTATGATGAGACTAATGATTTGTCCCTTAGGCTGTGGGCTGAGAGACCTATGGATTGGTTGGGGAGATTGTTCTTGATAAAGGGAGAGACTTGTACTTGTGATCTCTCCCTTAGGCTGTGGTTGGGTGGCCTATGGACTAGTCAGGGATATTGATCTTGAGAGAGAATGAAAAGTACCTCCCTAGCAAAAAGGGAGTGTTGAAAATTTGGTAACTTCGATCGGTATTTTCATTGGCAGAGTGAAGGAAAGATTATTAGTTTATGTGTTGATCAAGTCGGCCCCTCCTAGAACATGTCGGCCTTCCCAAATGACATGTTCATTCATATGGACAATCAACTGTATATTGAGCGTAATAGCTCATCTCTAAGGCAAATTTTTGAATCTCATCTCTATTTTATGCGAGCTTTGAGGAAACACTATCTCTTTGTGATGCGAGCTATCTGTGGCACTACTTTGTCTATAATGATGCGAGCTACCTGTGGCACTCTCTCTCTATGATGCGAGATATCTGTGGCACTATTTCTTGTTGTTGATGCGAGCTTCTTTGTGGCATGTATCTCTATGTCAACGAGCTTCTTTGTGGTAATTATCTCTGTGACTGTGAGCTTCTCTGTGGCACTTATCTCTGTGACTACAAGCTTCTCTGTGGCACATATCTCTGTGACAACGAGCTTCTCTGTGGTACTTCTATAGCTCATGCGAGGGTCCATGACACTATTATCTGTGGCATTGCGTGTATACTAAGGTTGAGGAATAGGCCGAATTTCATCCCTCTTGGAGACCATGCAAAGACCTATTTGTAGAACTATTATGGATAGAATTGAAAGGGATTCTTGTGGAAAAAACTGGAGAATTAACTTGAGCTGTTCTGATGGTCAGTTTTGTGTATGTAATTTGTTGAAGGTTTATGTTTGTGGCATATTGATTGATGTACAAATTGATGAATTTGACCCTTTCTGATAAGCAAAGATTTATTGGGTTTTTCCCCTTGTGGTTTTGGCCTTGGTCTCTGGCCTAATTTCTGGTGTCTCTTGTCTCATTGATTTACTTTGATATTCTCTGCACTGTATTGTTAATGTTTGTAGTTTTTCATGTGTAACTACATGATGATTGAAATTCTCTAAAAGTCAAATTGAATGCTCTAAAGATGTCTATTGTATCATTGAAAGTAGTTACTAGATTTGAAAAATTATACTAGTCTCGATTGCACTAGAAAAACAAGTATCAACTTCTAACATTTACCCACTTCTAAGGAAAATGGAATTTGATGTAGAGTTATAAGAATTCCTCCACTAGGAACATTCATTACATGTTATACAATGGATAACATATGTAGTTCTCAACCAGATAGCCTTTCAAAACTTAATTTTCAACATTTAGGGCACAAATAAGGATGATCTAGATGTTGCAATTCGATACATTAGAAGATTTGAAGATAAAATTCATCAAAAATAGGCACTTACAAGATAACATGTAGTATATCCATCCATTCACCAAAGATACAAATCCAAAGACAATCCAAAATAGCTTCCAAACATCAAAATGCATCCAAGATACTTCAATAGCCAAGAAGGAAATAAGTGCAAGTTTGGTAAAGAGGTCCATAATTTTCCAAGTGATGATGATGAGAGTGTGAAATGACCTCTCGCTTATTTATACATGTCTAATGATCGCTAATTTTAGCCTAAACTCCCTCAAGTCTTAAAATTATGGGCTAATACTAGGTGAGGTTATATGACAACCTCATAGCCAATGTAATACATAAGAATTAAGCCACAAAAGAGGTCGAAATGTTTTCATGCATGTGTAGGCCCTTTAAGGGCATGTGTTGGGCTCGTCCTATGCCAAATTGAGTGTAGAGCGCTAAAAAAATCAAGATTTAGGGGTTGGCATATAAATCTACATGCCGATCATTCTGTGGACCCGAGTTTTATGTTTGGGAAACAAAATGGGTCTCATGGGTCTTCTGTTGATAGAATATCTTGGTTCTGCGCCAACGTTGAGGGTTCAGAGGATAATGCTAGGCCTCCCTTGTCTCAATGGTGAGATAAAGCTCATCTGGGCCTTAAATCAGTTGCCAAACCATGTGTACACTACTAAGCTAACTAGGGGCATGCTGGTTCAAGTGCATCATCTCATGAATAATGTAGGGCAGAGTGAATACTGATGGGGGTGTTGTAGGTGCCCATGGAGTGAAATGATGCTCCGCAAGTAGGAGTCCCATGGCTCTCAACACTTCGTCTGTAGGGTGTCATAATGCTCCTCTAGTGGACTTGGGCCCCAATTAGGTTGCCTAGCACATGACGAAAAGCACTTGCCAATCACACACAATGTCCAATACTGCATCTTCTACGTCAGGTACAATATTCAATAGTGCATGTAAGTGAACCAATCTTGTTAGTCAAGGGCAAATTGATATTTCATACGGGGCTTCCCTTCCAAATTTAGGGCTTTGATCTTGTAGTAGTGTTACCTCCTTAGGTATAAGTGGCTAATAGATGATCCTATTAGGTGTTGCCAGTCCCTAAGGGGAAGGATATGTCCGTGGCACATCCTTTAATCAAAAGATTGCATGTGAACAATGATGGAACAATACGGGGATGAAGGGGTCTCAGGACTAATGAGGAAGTCCACATATTAGGTGTACAAATGCGAGGAGGGAGCAATTGTGTTGATTTGGGGTAGCATCGGGTGTGCTCTAGCCACGAAATTTGGTGGAGAGATTGGGGCACATGAGATCTCCAATACCCAGGAAGGGTTTGGGCAGATTCTAAATAGTTAAGGAGATATTAAAATAATTAATATTTTTAATGGAGTCCCTAAGTCTAAACTTAGGGAAAATAAAATATTAATGGGCATTAATATGAAACTGTGTTAGAATGGTCCAAAAGACATGGATCAAGCCAGATCTAATCTTAGTCGTTGATTAGGGACTTAATCTCGGCCGTTGATATGTCACTAGGAAAAGTATAAGAGGAGGCTTCAGGGTCACTTGGAGAATACACTAGAGTGATCAGTCATTCTATTCTCTAGAGCGGGGTTTGCTAAGAGAGATAGAATCAGTGATCGGGAGAGCAGCTGAGGGGCATTGAATATAGAGAACAGAGAAGGCAGAGATTGTGTCGGGAGAGCAGCGTTGCAACCAAGGAGAGTGACACAGAGCTAGCAAGGGCTCACGTTGGGCCACACAGAGGCAACCAAGTTTTGCACAGAGCACCAGAGGCCAATGTGTCTGACGCAGAGGCCCAGAAAGCTGATGCAGGGCCTCCCGGGGTTGACGTAGGGCCAGCGTGGGACAGAGAGGGGCTAATGCAGTCTAGATTGGGTAGACGTTGGGGTTGCAGAGCAGTTTTGTGCTGAGGAGCTGCCAGAAGGATTTTCCGGGGTTTTAGCCAGGAGATTTCTCTCAAACTATGAGGTATAGTTGCTAAGGAAATTCTCTATTTGGTAGGTAGTTTCTACACCTAGATTGTACTCTGATATTGCTTAATAAGAAAACCCTCAGATCGCTGCATCGGTTTTCCTGCATTGGGTTTTTCCAGGGACATTGGTCCAAAAATAATGGTGTCATGTGGTGTGTTTGTTCTTGTTTCTTTTAGTTGTTGATCTGTAATATATTGAGCATGCACTGGTGTTTATTTTCAGTATTTACTTTGTAAATAACTTGTTAAAGAAAAATAACAAGTAGGTAGGAATAAATCAACAAAGGTACATGAAGGGTTTCTAAACTAAATAAACTTAGAGACTTCAACATGGTATCAGAGCATGATTGTAGATCACAGGAGGACTAAAGGACATCAGCTGAGCGGAGCAATAAAAACGGACAACAATTGTCCCGAGGTGACAGAAGGTGTTTCTAGTAGTGTAGAAGCCAGAGAGGTGTGACGCAGAGCCAACTAGAGCCACGCAGAAGAAGGCAAGAACTGCGCAGAGCCTCAGAGAGGCCAGCATTGCTGACGTAGAGGGCTAGAGGGTTGATGCAGTGCATCCCAGGGCTGATGTAGACCCATCCGGGGTGATGCAAAGCCAGTGTGAAGTAGAGAGGGGTTGATGCAGTTCACAGAGAGGCAGTTGCCGGGTTCTAGAAGGTTGCAGGAATATTGCAGAGTTGAGCTGGTGAGGTACTGTAGTCAGAACAGTACTTGACAGAGTAAGGCGAGAGGAGTTGTTACCGAGGGTTTCTAGCCGAGGAACCCGGATCAGCAGTGCAGTTGCACAAGACGATCAGACTAGGGGGCATCTCGACAAGCGGCAGAAGGATTTCCAGGAGGGAAATCAGGCCTCAGAGGGAGTCCAGAAGAGAACTTCTAGACGGGAAGTAGAGACTTAGAGTAGTCGAACAGAGAACTTCCAGGAGGGAAGTAGAGGAGCATCATGGCACTACACGGGGTAAGAGACCAGGATAGACTGGACAGAGCATCGAACTTCATAGTCTGGAAGGCCAAAATCTTATCAGTGCTTGACAGGAATCGTGTCAAGAACTTCGCCTTGAAGGTTATAGGTATCCAAGTCGACCCCAATGATAATGACAAGTACGAAGAGGCGATGGCAAGGGCCAAGTGCATTATCCTTGATAGGGTCAAGGATCATGTGGTACCACATATAGCTGATAAGGAAACGACAGTTGAGATGTGGGAGGCTCTCAAAAACCTGTGCCAACGTACTTCTGTGTAGAGAAGAATGTTGCTCGGGAACCATACGAGGTCATATCAGATGAAGAAGGGTCAATTTATTGACATCTTCCTCGGAGGACTGAATGAGATCCAAGACCAGTTGACTGCTATAGGAGCTACACCGGATCAGGAGCTTATGGTGAGGACAACCCTGATTGCTGTCTCAGAATATTGAGAAGTGTTTGTCCAGAGTATCTTGGGGCAGAGGGGCTCTCCTACCTTGGGACGAGATGTGGGCATATCTTCGCTAGGAAGAGATCAGACAACAGTCGAAGACGGGTAGCAGCAGCAAAGGGATCAAAGTTCAGCAAGAGGAGGAGGATGTGGCCCTAGCATCTGAGGGAAAGCGAGAGAAGCAGAACGAGAAAGATCTCTCCAAGATCAAGTGCTTCCATTATGGGGCGCTGGATCATTGTGTGACCCAGTGTCTAAGGAAAAGGAGTAAGGGAGAGTCTTCCGAGACTAAGGCAGCGCCAGGACGGGCGGAGAAGGAAGTTTTGATAGGCGATGACTGTGCCATGAGTGCACATGCGCCACTTGAGAAGAAGTGGGGACACATTGAGCTGTAGTCAGGCAGACTACAGGCAATGAGGGGCAGGATCCTCGAGATACCCAACCTCTTGGATTAGACCTTGCTACAGGAGCCTCGACGAGGAGTAGCAGGACTGGCTGATGTGGGTAGAGATCGATGCGGATGGAGTGGTAGAGAGAGCTATAGTGCAGGAGTCCCGAGACAGCGCAAGTCTAGCAGGCTGCAGCAGTGCGAGAGGCATAGGAGTGTTGCACCAGTGCAGGGTGGCATAGAGAGGTGTGCAACAGTGTGAGACACAGGGAGCTATTGCAGTAGCGCAGAGGTTAGAGAGGGAGCATTTGTCAGTGGCAGAGGGAGCTTCAACATCAGTGGGTCTCTAGCCCAACGAGGAGGTCAGGTTGGGAGATTAGTTACTTACTTCTGAGTAATTGAGTTGCAATGCAATAGTGGGCAGCACGGTGTAGCATGATGAGAGGAGGTGTAGTGCGGATGCAGTGTTGGGAGAAAGGACCAACAACAACATGGATGCAGAGGGAGCTGTCGTACAGATGCAACAGTGGCAGTGGCAGAACCATGGGCAACAGTACAGGTTGCAGCAGTGCAGAGGATGTTGGGCAGGAAGGCCTAGCATCAACACAGGTAACGATGCCGGATGATCAGAGTAATACTCAGTGAGGAGTATTGCTAGAGCACAGTGTTCGATAAGAGGGAGTGTTGATTTGGGGTAGCTTAGGATGTGCTCTAGCTACAAAATTTGATGGAGAGGTTGGGGCACATGAGATCTCCAATACTGAAAAAGGGTTTGGGTAGATTCTAAACAGTTCAGGAGATATTAAAATAATTGATATTTTTAATGGAGTCTCTAAGTCTAAACTTAGTGAAAATAAAATATTAATGGGAATTAATATGAAACCGTGTTAGACTGGTCCAAAAGACACGGATCAAGCCAGATCTAATCTTAGCCTTTGATTAGGGACTTAATCTCGGCCGTTGATATGTCATCAGGAAAAGTATAAGAGGAGGCTTGAGGGTCACTTGGAGAATACACCAGAGTGATTAGTCATTCTATTCTCTAGAGCAGGGTTTGCTAAGAGAGATAGAATCAGTGATCGGGAGAGCCGCTGAGCGGCATTGAGTACAGAGAGGGCAGAGATTGTGCCGAGAGAGTAGCGCAACAGCCAAGGAGAGTGACACAGAGCCAGCAAGGGCTTACGTAGGGCCACGTAGAAGTAGTCAAGTGCTACACAGAGCACCAGAGAGGCCATCGTGTCTGACGCAGAGGCCCAGAAAGCTGATGCAGAGGCCCGGAAAGCTGACACAAGGCCACCTGGGGCTGATGCAGGCCAAGAAAGGCTGACGTAGGGCCAACGTGAGATAGAGTGGCTTACGCAATCCAGATTGGGCAGACGCTGGGGTTGTTGAGCAGTTTTGTGTTGAGGAGCTGCCAGAAGGATTTTTCGGGGTTTCAGCCAGGAGATTTCTCTCAAATTGTGAGGTATAGCTGCTAAGGAAATTCTTTGTTGTTTAGGCCAGTTTCGGCACCCAGATTGTACTCCGATATTGCTTAATAAGAAAACCCTCAGATAGCTGCACCGATTTTCCCGCATTGGGTTTTTCCGAGGACATTGGTCCAAAAATAATGGTGTCATGTGGTGTGTTTGTTCTTGTTTCTTTTAGTTGCTGATCTGTAATATGTTGAGCATGCATTGGTGTTTATTTTTAGTATTTACTTTGTAAATAACTTGTTAAAGAAAAATAACAAGTAGGTAGGAATAAATCAACAAAGGTGCATGAAGGGTCTCTAAACTAAGTAAACTTAGAAATTTACTGTAGTAGAATTTCGTGTTAGAAATTTTCACATGGTATCAGAGCAGAGGTCGGGCAACAGGATTGAAGAATTTGCTATGAGTCAGGACTCAGGAGTATGATGCTGAGACATCAACTCGGAGGGACTCACATAGACCTTTAGAGAAAGAACAGAACACAAAGAACATGGGTCACGATTATTCTATGTTAGCTTCTAGACTGGAAGAAGAAGTCCCTTGCCTAGCGAGTTCTACCTTTTCTGAGGCTTGGTATATAGATAGTGGAGCTTCTTGGCATATCACAGGAATACGAGAATATTTTTTGAATTATCAGTAAGAAAGGATGACTTTTCATATCACCATGAGAAATAAGGTAAAGTGTATCCTCGTAGGAAGAGTTACTGTAGTCTTTCAAATAGAAGCAGGGCATCGGCTTCAGGTAACCAATGTGTTGCATGTGTTAGGATTGGGGATGAACTTACTCTCCGTATCTCAGCTTCAAAACAAGGGCTATGACATTTTCTTCATTAAGGAGAAAGTATATGTCAAACCCCTGAGTTGGAAAAAGAAGGCCTAGATTGGAATTAGAAGTAACATGCTGTATAGATTACAGCTAGAATCTACAATGGCACTGATAGGCAGTAGTGGGGATAAAGATTTGAATGAACTATGGCACAAGAAGATGAGACATACCATGGGGTTCTTAGAATTCTCAGGAAAACAGTATCAAGAGTTCTAGAATTAAGTACCGAACGAGATGATGTATGCAGAGGATGCGCATTAGGCAAGTACGCCAAGGCAACATTTTCCAGAAGCAGCAATAGGGTGTCTTGTCTCAAGCGTTTTCTATTAGAAGTGTCTCAGTTTTTCTGTGGAATTATTCCTTGTAAAGTGATTGTTGCTGAAGATTAATAAAACCCTCATCCACTGCACCGGTTTTGCCACATTGGGTTTTTTTCGGGGACAATTGTCCAAAAACAACTGTGTTGATGTGATTGATTCTTGTGCTTGTATATCAGTGTTGTTTTCTCTATGTAATTATGTGATAACTGCAGTAGAATTTATTTTAATGTTTATTGAAGGATTTCGTAAATAACTTATTGTGAAAGATATGTAGGTGACATAAATTAGTTACTGCAGTAGAATTTCCTGTTAGAAATTTTCAGGTGTCAGCTTGGGAAAAAATTTGATCACCCTCCATTGTAACCATGCCCATCGAGAAGTGGAGTGATCCACTCACCAACTGGATCCCTTCGTCCTTAAACCATACTGGGAGCTCGCAACTCCCACTCCTCATGGGATGCCAATGTGTAGCACTGCTACTTGCTAGAACCCATCCGACCCTCATATCTGACCCTTATATGTATTCCATAGGTGGATCCAAATATCGAGAATCTTTCTCGCACATGATAATCTGCCCGACTCCTGCTAGACCAGACAGTGAAATTTGCTATCCCAACTCCTAATGATACACTTGGAAACCACTTGGAGTTTGGACACCCTCTTGTAGACAAAGTCTATCGTCCATTGTTCCTCATGATCAAGTAACGCCTCAGACTACCTCTCCGAATGTGTATCATGCAACTCCCTAGCGATCACCTCCCGAAGTGTGAGCCTAGGGGTGGAACATATGCTCCCTCAGTAGTAGACCACACCATCCCTATGCCTGTATCCGTCAGCTCGCGCGCCCACCAAATTCCTCAACTGGAGAGTCTACCTCCCGTCCATGACACTATGTCTCATCCAACCATCTAGGGTGAGCCCCCCACGTCCTACTGCCTGTACTAAGGGCATCATGGGGCAACTACCTAGCCGTCAACAATTGTAAGCCATGTTGGAGAGCGATAAGTATTAAGTCCCCATGGGCATGGCCAAGAGTCTGCATGGACACTGAAGGGTAATCCCGTGAATGCTCATCTCTCTGTCCCAGTGTTATTGATAACTCCATCGAAGACCTGACTGTGTTGAACAGGGTGTCCTTAGATGCTCACCAAGACACCCATCCATATAGGGTGAGCTGCATCCAATGCTATGCCTCCTTCCCCTCCATGGTGTAATCCCGCGCGCCACAGCACTCCGCCATGCATCTACATGCTTACCTGCAAACCATTGCTCAACGTTGCATGCTCCTACATGCCACTGGATGCCAAGTTCTAAAATTGCATGCTCTTACATGCCACTGGATGCCAAGATCTAAAATTGCATGCTCCTACACGCCACTGGATGCCAAGATCTAAAATTGAGGTGGTACGCGTCAACCTGCTCTCGACCGGTATCACCACCTCAACTGTTGTATCACCGTACCCTTTGATGCATGGGCCTTGCCTCCAAATCCTCCCTAAGAGACACAAGAGGTGAATCCCCTTGTGTACTATTACCCACCATTTTGTGGGTAATATCCCTAGGAGATTTTTTTTTTTTCTCCAAGATGGTCCTTAGTTGGCAGCCAACAGCTAGCTCATTGTGCCATCTTCTCCACCACTTGAGCTAGCCAAGTGGTCCCTCGGTCATCTGCCATGATCCTATGTTTGAAGGAGGGCCTGTCGAATCTAAAGGTATGCCTTGCCATTTGGAAATTGGGTATTGTAGTTTGCTTATCATGTACATTTCTTGGCATGGATTAATGGGGGGATTCGGCAGAAAGAATGAGCTAGATCTGTGCTTTTGTCCCCTAGATCTCTCTTAGGAATTAACCTTGGATTCTGGTCTCGTGGGATCTCTTTTACTGACCATTTGGTTCCAGGGATGGTGTTTCACGGGAAACCCTGATTTTGGTTGCGTGGTCCCACTCCCTTATCCGCTTATATTACCCTCCTTCTGTTCATTATTACCCCATTAATCATTTCTCCCACTTGGGTGCACATTCTTCGATTGGGTCCACATACGGTTTGTTGAAAATACTGAAAGGGGGGTGAATCAATATTTCTTTTCAATTGTTATGTTTACCAATTAAGATTCTTCACAATTATAATCAGAAAAATAAATAATAAGGATTTTCTTATAAACAAGTGAGGACAACCATCCTCTTTTACAAAAAATTGAGTACAATGGTGTTTGAGGGCACCAACCCTTCAATCTTCAAGCTCCAACTTGTTGCCAAGCACCAACTTGGACTTTTGTGAGGCTCCAACCTCTAGGGCTTGAACCCTCTCCTTCTCAAGGCTCCAACCATGTTTTTAGAGGCCTCAACCTCTAGGGCAACAACCCTCCAATTTTCAACTTAGAATGTATAAATGAGTTACTTTCAAAAACTTCAGGACTCCCTTCAATAGTCAAACGGTCGCTCAACAAGATTGCCACAGTCTCCTAATTTTGTCCACTATCCAAGATCCGAATAGGAGTGTTCTTCACTATCCAAAGCTTCAAGTTATTCATTGTTTAATGCTCCAAGTTCATCACTGTTCTAGGCTCCAGGTTCTTCACTGTTCAATCCCCCAAATTCATCACTATTCAACCCTCCAAAATCTTCACTGTTTAAGGACACGAGTTCTTCATTATTCAAGAGTGCGTGGAGGTTTGAAGTCTGCAGTGTCACACATAAGTCTGCTAGGAGCTATAATTGGTCCAAACCTCCACCGATTGAGTCACCACAGTTCCGAGCTTATGTGTGCCACATTTCCACATGTCTGAACTGCGTAAGGCACTAATTGGAACGATATGGAAGCTACAAATCCAAACTGTAAGCCACAAGTGATTTTCCTTAAAGTAATCATGAATCTGATGTATAGTTCGAGCTCCACAGGTGAACATAACATCGAGCCTTTAAGCTACAAGTTCGAGCCTTTCAAAGTCCAAAATTCCACAAATAACTGTCCACAAATTTGTCCACAGGTCCAAGAGATTTTGTTTAATCAATTTTTAACCCAATCAGAATTCGCGTCTTCTTCTCGGCCTTAAGCTTCCTTTCCTCGGTGCTGTAAAGTTCATGAGTTGTGAACTGTACCTTGCTCTCTGTGATGGATGTCCGAGATCGATAATTGAAATGAAGTATTTGACTTGTGTTTATACGAGTTTCGCCAATAAACAAAAAAACATGTTCATTAGAGGAGAGGCTGACTTGTGCATGAGGTGGCACATTAAAAAGATATTAAATAGTTGTCGGAAGGGGTCTTTGTTAATAATTAACCAAATATAACATAGTTTCATTGTTATGGAAACCATATTATAATAGCAAGATAGGAGGGGTCCTATATTTTAATAAAATGAATACATTTAAACAATGCGAAACCATATTATAATGGATGTCAGGAGGACCCACATGTGAAAATTCCACAAGAGGAACCCCTACTGCAGCAAACTGATGTTACTTCTCTTACTTGTTAATCCATAGAAGTTATTTACTATGTTCTACGGTAAGTATCGAAGTAAATACTATTGCAGGCTTTACTTAATTAAATTATAAGCAGAAACAAGATACTGAGCAAGAAAGAAAATACAACACAATAAACACCGTTATCTTTGGACAAAAGTCCTCAGAAAAGCCTAATGCGGGAAAACTGGTGCAGCAACTTTGAGGGTTTATGATTATTAAATAGTAGTTCTGAATACAATTCTGGGTGCCCTTTCGGCAATCTAGATACAGAGAAAAAGTCACTGGTAGAAAACTTAGTGAGATTACATCACTTCACCCAGCAAATCCCGCTAATTCGGCAGTTGGATTGACTATCCCCAGCTACAACTGTGTTGCCCCTTCGCAACAATTGTGTGGGCCTGCGTGGAGATCTCTGAGGCTTTGCGTCAGCTCTGTGCTGGGTCTCCTTGGCTCCTAGAGCTTTGGCGTTAACCCTTCCCGGCTGATCTGCCAACTCCTTGGCAATTTCAGACTTATGTTGGAAGACAGCTCTCCCTCTGTGTTGACCCTTCTAGCACCGCGTCAAGCACAACGTGGGCCCTCCTAGCCCAGTGTTAGTCCTTCCTGGGTCTGCGTTGCCTCCACTAGTGCTTCTCTTCCTCTTTGCTAAGTATTCAGGGTTTCGAGAAAGATCCTCCAACCCAACTATCCCTGCCCTTCAATTGCAAGAAATCTACTCTATCAAAATTTCCTCTTGAGAACTTCTCACTTCAAAAATTCGATCTCTTGATCCCTCTCGGTGTGTTTTCTAAATGACCCTCAAGCCCCTTCTTGTATCTTTCTGTTGGACAACCAACGACCTAGATTAACTCCTAATCAAAAGCTCAGATCGTTTTGGCTTGAGCTCCCCCTTCTTCTGGAAGTTACACCCATAATTAGATTAGTGCCCATTAATATTTTAATTTTTCTAAGTTTAGACTTAGGAATTGCAATAAAAATATTAATTATTTTAATAAAATCGTCTTTGGGTGGAATTTCCGAAATCGGTTTCTGGATTCTTTGGAATGCATGTGCTCAAGCCTCGCTATAAAATTTGATCCCTAGAGCACATTCGATGCTACCCCAAATCTACACTCCCTCTTAACGAAGAACGTGCTCTACCAATATACTACTTGTTACATACTGCTCTAACTCTGAAGCATCGTCCTCTGTGCTGCTGATGTCTGACATGCTGTCCACCGACTACCGCGCTGCTATTGCAACTGTACTGCTGCCTTTGACACTGGCACTGCCAATACTACATCTGTACTACAACTCCCTCTCAAATGCTGCATCTGCTATGCTGCTAGCACTGCCACTGTTAACACTGCATCCGTATTGCAACTCAGTTGCCGAGAGAAGCAACTAAAAAGCATCCAAAATTACTAAACTAACTGTGTTCAAAACTATACCATGTGAATGCTGGAACTGATTGCTGCTAGTCTCTGCACTGACCCTTTGAATCTTCTTTGTTGCTACTGACTTATGCTTTGTGCCCTCTGCACTGCTGCCAACACTGCTCTGCACTGCTCAAAGTCTGGCGCTCCTAGACACTGCAATTGTCTCCTTGACACTCCTTGGCACCATCCGACACTAGTCCATTTTGCTACTGCAAAACAAGGCTCCCGTAGCAACGTATTGAGCTAAGAGGTGTATTGCTCAAGGATCTTGCCCATCTGTAGCTCTTTCGAACTACATCTCCAAATCAACCCAACTCCCTCCTGGAGGTATGTTAGTTGTCATGGTGAGCTCCTCTTGTTCGATCTTTGCGGTTGCAACCCTAGGATCATGTTTCTCATCCTTGTCCTTTTTCTTCAAAGGACACTGGGATGCATAGTGGCCCATCTCGCCATATTTGAAACACTTCACCTTGGAGATGTCCTTCTTTCGTCTCTGTTGCCCTTGTTGCCCCTTAGATGCAGGGGCCACATTATACTCCTCCTCCTTGGGCTTGGACCCACTGCTGCTGTTGCTTCCGTAAAGTTTGACCTTGACCATGTCTCTCCTCAACTCCTCTTGTTTTATAGTTGCCCACATCTCGTCCCAATTTGGTAATGCTCCTCTGCCCAGGATACTCTGGACAAAGACTTGCCACTCATCTGAGACAGAATTGAGGGCTAGTCTAACTATCTCTGAATCCTGAGGTGTATGCCCTGCAACAGAAAACTCATTGCAGGTTTCCTTCAACTTCGTGAGGAATGGATCCACATGCTCTCCCTTCTGCATCTGAGCAGATCTCAGGTTTTGTTCCAAGTACATTTTTCGTTGCTCAGAAGATCCCTGATAAAACGTGGCCAAGGCATCCCACATCTCCTTAGCAATTGTTCTGTTAGCAACGTGACATGCTACATGATCCTTGACTCCATCCAGGATCACGCTCTTGGCCTTTGCCATCTCAGCCTTGTACTTTTTTAGTGGATTTGCATCCGTAGGTTCAACCACCGCACTGTTGACGTACGTCGTGAGGGCATGCTCATCTAGAAGGAAGGACATTGTAGCCTTCTAGATGACGTAGTTGGATGCTCCGTCCAACCTGTCCTGATCCCTCAAGTTACTGGTTGCCATATCTGCCAAAAATGTCGAAAATCCCCTCTGATTCTCACTGTTGCTGCTTAGCCAATGAGAAAATGGACTTCTCGACAGGAAGTCTGCTGAGGAATAGTTCCCTCAAGGTGCTTCTCTTCCTTCTTCTAACGTTTTTCAGCCCAGAAAATGGTATGCTAAAAATCTACGTCCCACTAGCTCTCTCACGCTGAGGCCTTAGTGCTGCTCTCTCTTCCCCTGCGAAAATTCGAATTGGAAGTCCTCTCCGTCTGTTCACTCGGAGAGAGATTGGCTCAAAAATCTACACTCCCGGTTTGGAATTGCGTCAACCCTCTCGGGGTTTCGAAATGCTACTTTTTGCAGCTTTTTTGAACTCCGTCTTCTGCTCAGTGCTGGATCTACTAGCTCTGCACTTTTTGCTTCATCTATAGCTTTTATGCCACGTGAAAATTCCACAAGAGGAACCCCTACTACAGCAAACTGATGTTACTTCTCCTACTTGTTAATCTATGCAAGTTATTTACTATGTTTTACGGTAAATATTGAAGTAAATACTACTACAACCTTCACTTAATTAAATTATAAGCGAAAACAAGATACTGAGCAAGAAAGAAAATACAACAAAATAGACATTGTTATTTTTGGACAAAAGTCCCCGGAAAAACGCAATGCCGGAAAATCGGTGGAATAACTATGAGGGTTTATTATTATTAAGCAATAGCTCTGACTACAACTCTAGATGCCCTTTCGGAAATCCAGTTACAGAGAAAAAGACACTGGCATAAAACTTAGTGAGATTACCTCACTTTGCCCAACAAATCTCTCTGATCTGGCAGCTGGACTGAATATCCTCGGCTACAACTGTGTTGCCCTTTTGCAGTAACTGTGTGGGCCTGTGTGGAGCTCTTTGAGCCTCTATGTTAGCTTTGCGCTGGGTCTCCTTGCCTCCTGGAGATCTGACGTCATCCCTTCCAGGTTGACACGGCAACTCGCTAGCAATTTCAGACTTCTGCTAGAAGACAACTTTGTCTCTGCGCTGGCCCTTCTCACATTGTGTCAAACATTGCATGGGCCCTCCTGGCCGAACGTCAGTCCTTCCTGGGTTTGTGCTGCCTCCGCTGGTGCTTCTTTGCCTCTCTACTAAGTATTCGGGGTTTCGTAGAAGATGCTCCAACCCAACTATCCCTGCCCCTCAACTACAAGAAATCTACTTGATCAGAATTTCCTCTTGAAAACTTCTCACTTCAAAAATTCGATCTCTTGATCTCTCTTGGTGTATTTTCCAAGTGACCCTCAAGCGTATTTTTATATCTTTCTGTTGGACAACCAACTGCCTAGCTTAACTCCAAATCAAAGGCTTAGATCATTTTGGCATGATCTCTGTCTTCTTCTAGAAGTTACACCCACTGGTGCTTCTCTGCCTCTCTACGTATTCGGGGTTTCGTAGAAGATGCTCCAACCCAACTATCCCTGCCCCTCAACTACAGGAAATCTACTTGATCAGAATTTCCTCTTGAAAACTTCTCACTTCAAAAATTCGATCTCTTGATCTCTCTTGGTGTATTTTCCAAATGACCCTCAAGCCTGTTTTTATATCTTTCTGTTGGACAACCAACTGCCTAGCTTAACTCCAAATCAAAGGCTTAGATCATTTTGGCATGATCTCCGTCTTCTTCTAGAAGTTACACCCACAATTAGATTAATACCCATTAATATTTTAAATTCTTAAGTTTAGACTTAGGAACTCCATTAAAAATATTAATTATTTTAATAAAATCGTCTCTGTGTGGAATTTCACAAAATGGTTTTTGGGTTCTTTGGAATGCGTCTGTCCAAGCCTCCCTGCAAAATTTGAGGCCTAGAGTACATCTGATGCTACCCCAAATCAACACCACATGCCACATCATCAGTTTACTTCCGTACATCGGGACCACATGGATATGGGGGATTTTTAGGTTGTGCACATGCTAATGTTATGATAAAGTGGCAGATGCGAGTTGATAATAAAATTGTTATTAAATTATTAAATCAGGTCTGGTACACATATCGAAAATTGGAGCAAATCTTAGGTTATCGCATATCAGAGATCAGGGGTCCATATCGCATATCAGAGATCGGAGGTCCATATCGCATATCGGAGATCAGAGGTCCATATCGCATATCGGAAATCAGAGCTTCATATTGGAGATCGAAGGTCCATATCGCATATCGGAGATAGGAGTCGAAGATTGGAGATAGGAGTCAGAGATCGGAGATAGGAGTCGGAGATCAGAGGTCGGAGTCAGAGATAGGAGTCAGAGATCGGAGTCAGAGATCGAAGATAGGAGTCAGAGATCAGAGATTAGACTTCGAGATCGAAGATCAGAGTTTTGAGTGGTGACACAATAAAAATGACGATATGATATAATGCCGATATGATATATTTCATCAGGTGTGTTATCAATTATAATCCTCCAATAGAGCAACATCCATCGTGCTTATATTTCCATCAGTGGTGCTTATATTTCATCAATGACAATTATTGACCAACAGGGTAAGCTCGCCACTTCGCCTTGCCCACACCTTAGGTCATGGTTTGAAATGAACCCTGGAGGTTGATCCAGCTGAAAAGAAAGATAAAAGCATATATGGCCACATTCAATAGGAAAATGTACCAGAAAATGCAAAGACGACCGGGACAAATACATTTAGCACGTGGGCAAAAGCCAATACATGAGCGCTACCCATCATCATGGCCATCACCCTAGTTTCTACAGGTTCTATGAGCCTTCTTCATCATGTAGGAGCCCATGTTTGTCCGAATCCTTGGTGGGCGATTCTCTGCCCACCTTAAAAGGGGGAATTCACTGCTATATCTTATACATCATGCTCTAAACCCTTGTGCTCTAAGGAATTAATCAAAGAAAATCATGAAAAGGCAAAAGGCATATAAAAAAGGGTGGCAAAATCATGGTCGGGGCGCCTCATGTACCATGATTGCTGCCCCTTATACATTATGTATCCAAGTGTGGACTTCCCTCTTATTAGCTACCCTTGTACCTCAACATGTGACCCAAGGCTGCCACCTCTCATTCCCTACTTCATTCACCTATATGTCACATACCACCATCTTTTGAAGGGTGTACCTTGACTATATTGTCCCCTCTAGAAGTAGAAACCACCTAATAGGATTATTGGTTAACCCCATTTGGAGTTTAGGAGACATTGGTACATTCCGATGCCTATTATGTAAGGGCAGGGCATTATGAAGTCTCCACTTGTGGTCCATGATTAGGTAAGCTCATTTACTCGATTTCTGTAATGACTTGTCTTACTGGAAGGCTAGGGGATGCATTGGATCTTATGCAAGATTGCAGATGATTTCCATCTTGGGTTTGGTCTCCCTATAAAGGGTCCTGATCCTCTAGAGGGCTACATTGGTACATGTAGGGTGAGCGTTGAGGGCCATGGGCCTCCACAACAACAGATTGCACTCCATGGGTCCTCACAACCATTTAGAGATTGCTCGTGGTTCACTTATTAGACGAGGAGGATGCACCTGATCCATTGTGCCCAGCTGCCCCCAGATCTACACCATAGACTTGGTAGTTGATCTAGGACTTGCATGATGATGTGGCACCATGTACACCATCATCCTAGCCCTTGTAAGCGATCTACAGGCGTCTTCGATTTGTTTGGAGACCAACGAGGACACTTGTGTGCCTCGATATGTCATTGAACACCACAAGTTATTACAAGGGGCCAACCTCCTGTCCACTTCTTTTTAGGGTCCTATTCTTCATTTTGGCACCGATGGACCCCATTAGGCCTCTTAGAGGGCCGTACGACATGCATAGATTATTATTTGACCTCTTGAGAGGCTTACTCCTTCATTTATGAGGTAGTTTGGTAGACTTGTCACCAAAAGTTGAATTATTAGAACATTATTTTATTTTTGGGGCTTATGTAGGCGAAGGAGGCTAATTCGAACTCCTACAAAGTATATAGATACAAGTGAGATGAGCTCATTTGCTTGTCATCACTTTGGTTGGGAACTCTTATCTCTCTTGAGATTTTCACACTTTTTGTAGAGGATGAATTAGAGCTTTATGGAGGAATTTTGATGTGTGGATATTGGTCTATCTTCTCTTGGAGCTTTTGTATTGTCAATTGTGAATGATTGGATATACTTTGTTACATGTAAGTACATGTTTTTTAATGTTAAAAATTGTTTACTTTTGTGATATACGTTGCACTGGGATTTTCGTTGTTCTAGGGCTAATTGTTGCATGCATTCAATACTTAAAATTGTGGAATCTGTCTCTGTTATAGCATTCTCGCAATGTATGGGGCATGTAATATGAGCGAAATATTCTAGGGGTAAAATTTGACCTTGATAAGCCATTCCTTTTGCACATCGAAGTATAAAAGCTGCAAGGTTGCTTCTTCTTGAACTAGAAGGCTAGTGAAGTGATATTGAGGCTTCCTTGACTGGAAATCAATAAATCCTACTCATATTCATCATAGACCCCATTCTCCGAAAGATGAAGGCACTGATCTACCAAGGGTTGTCACTAAAATTGATATTCTTTCACCTCCTTCCAGGTCTAGCCAAGTTGGGGTACTTACGGCATCAATTTCCAGACAATTTAGGCATTAAAAAAATTTGATCTCCTAGGGTCTCTTGCACTGGCCTTTTCGCTAGTTCTTATCCAATTTTGAAGTTGTTCCGACTTTGGAGTTGGGAGAAAAGCCAAGCCCTAGCTCCTGAATCAAAACTTGCCTTGCCATCCCCAATGCTAGTGCCTCATAGGGTTAAAATAACATCTTGAAGTGTAAATACTTTGTTTGATCCTTTATCCACCTTGTTTAGGGTGCTGCATTCTTTCCTGATACCCTAGATCTGGTTCACTTGGCCCTGTATGGTCCTACTCCTTTGAAAGACCATTCTTCAAGAACCATTCGGGATACCAATTTTAACAAGGATTTAGGGATTGGGGAACTCCTTCACAAGTCTTATCCCATAGACCTAACCCTGATATCCTCTCTCCCTTTCCCTAGAATACATAGTACCTTGCTTAGAAAGCAAGCAAGCTCCATCCTTCAAACTCCTCTGGGAGGGGTTTATATTGTCACTTATATCCATTGACTTATCGCTTAGTGGTGACACCATACATACCGGGTCTCCTCCCATCGGCGAAAAACCGTAAATAGAAGGGAGCCTTCGCTGAGGTAACAGTGGGCTAAGTCTCCATTTGTCTCCCTTGGCCTAGCATTGGCCCTTTAGGGATTCCCTTTAGGTCTCTTGCTAGTTTGAGTGGTAACATTTTGGCAATGTTTCCGGGGGGGAGCAGGTCTACCTCCCTAGTGAATCATTGAAGAATTGGTTCATTAACGACATTTATAAAATATTCCTCTAGGTTCTCCACTCATTGTCCAATCCCCTAGTTTACTTGAAGGCAACAACATTCCTCCTTTGACTAGGGTTGTCGCAAAAAGGGGAAAGCGAACTCCATCACTTCTTGGAACCTCTCTTTTCCTTGATTTTGAGAAGGTCAGTGATACATCTTGAAAGATGGCTTCTACTTCAAGCACCGACTCTGAAAGGGATCAACCCAAGATGAGCAAAAGTGAAAGACACTTGGTTAGTGTCTTTGCCCCTTTGAAATTGAGTAAGGACCCCAAGCCATTACCTGAAAAATTTAATCGATGGTTGCCCAAATTCAAAGGCGATGGTACTTGGACTGCCCATGGTTTTATTGAAGAATTTTATTGGCAAATGCCTTGTAGAATGATATTTGATGAATATAGGATCATGATGCTTTTTGCCTTATCACTTGAGGGACAAGTGAGAGATTGGTATCTTAGCCTTCCCACTGGATGCATAAAGGAGTCCGATGAATTGGAGGACCTATTCATGAATAGGTGGTCATGCAATGTCGAAGGGACCTTCAACATTGAAAAGTTCTACCAAATAACCAAGGGAAGGGAAGATGTGTGAGAATTCATTCAAAAGTTCGATAGGGTAGTCAAAGATATACTTGATTGTTTGAAGCCATTTGAAGCCAACATCCTTGACAAATTCATAAAAGTCATGGGTGGCCACCTCACCTATGTGTTGAGGGGTAAGAAATTGTCCACTTTGGCCGAGGCTAAAGAAATGGCAATGGAAATTGAAGAAAACCTGGGAATTTGAAAGATTGACATCAATGATCACCTTAGAGACAAATTTGAAACCAAGAAGGAGAAGTCCAAAGATCAACACGATGATACTCTCCTTTCCATTCTCAGAAAGATGGAAAGGTTCACCGAAGAAGCCAATGCACGTGGCAGGGTTATCATGAACAAAATCACCGCCTTAGAAAAGACCCAAGAATTTATTTACATCCCCAAAAGAAAGCTTTTTCTAGAAAGACAAAGTGAAGAAGATAGGCCGAGCTCTTCTCAAGTCTCAAACACATTGGCTCCAACTAATGTTGTTGAGCTGAATTCTTCATTCGAGGATGAGGAAAGGAAGGGGATGAAAGTGAGGATGAACAAACAAATGAGCAAGCCAATCTTGTGGAATTTGACATCTTCAACAATTTGCTAGGAGGATCATATAGGCATCTGCCCATTAGTTAGGTCACCCTTAAGGAAGAAAAAGAAGAATCCATTCTTAATGCGGAGAACCAGAGAAAATTTGAAGGGGTCCAATATTCTTGAAAGGAAAAGGACAAAGACCCCTCACCTCTTAGGAATCATCCAAGAAAGATGCATCACCTAAGCAAGCCCCTCCTAAATAATCCATCCCCAAAGTTCCTCCCAAGAAGGATCCCCCAACAAAGGTTAATCCAAAGAAATATCATCCTTGGAAAGAATACAAGAAGAAGGAAAAGGGGAAGCAAATTAAACTTGACATCGACATAGGGGCTGCGATAGGAAAAATGACTATACTTTTCCCCATAAAGGAGATTGCTAAGCTTCCTGAGCAACACCAACAACTTAAAAATCCCTGGGAATTTAAGATGAAGAATTACTTGAAGAATTACAAAACATTCATATCCCTGATCGAAAACCTAGGCACAAACCTTTGTTGCTTTGGCTATCAATGACCTCTTCTTAAAGAATTGTATGCTAGACTCGGGTGCTTCCGCCAATATCATGCCTTTGACTGTTATGAAGGCCATAACAATAGGCCATATAAAAGGGTGTGTGGTTTTAATTCCAAACCTGTGGAAGTGGAAGGCATCATCAAAGATATTAAGGCCTCTTTAGCTAGGAATCCCGATATATCCCTCATCATGGATGTTATTATCATTGATATACCTGATGTGTGGGGGTTGTTTTTATCCCGAAAATGGGGAGCTACCATTGGAGGGCATGTTCAAATGGACCTATCATACACAACCATCCCGCTATACCATGGCACCCCTTTTATCCTTTATAGGGAGCTTACTTATTTATTGCATGTGATCAAGCTTGGACCATACTATGAGACATGCAAGGGCGAGAGACCTTCCCATATCCTCCCTACCCAGGAAATCTGAATCCTCAAGCGACCAATCTCTCAAACAAGCAAAAAGTGGAAGCCCAAGAAAGAATATAAGGTTGGGGATTTAGTCTTGGTAGGTTATGTGAAAATTCTATCACTGCAACCAATGATTTATTTTACCTACTTATTTCCCAATAAGTTATTTATGAAAATCCTTTGGTAAACATTAAAATAAATTCTGTTGCAAATATCACATCATAATACAGAAACAAACACATGCACAAGAATTAACACATCGACACAAATATTTTGGACAATCAGTGCCCTGAAAAACCCAATGTGTGGAAACCGGTGCAACGAGGGAGTATTTTATCATTCAACAATTCTTTAGTACAACTGGGTGCCAAATTGGCTTACCGAACAGAGAGAAAATTCTTCAGCACTTCTCCCACTCTCAACGTCAGCATGGCTGACCTCTGCGAAGCTCCCGGACCCTTTGCGTCAGTCCTTGCCTCTCTGCATTAGCACTGGGCCTCTCTACGTCATCCACGCAGGCCCTCCAGTGATTGCGCAGTCTGCAACCTCTGCGTCTACCTCTCCAACCTCTACGTTGTTCTCGACTCTTTGTTCCATACTTGTTGTTTCCTGCTGCTCTCCAGACAACTAGTTCAAATTTCTCAGCTAACCCCGCTCCAGAAATCGAACTGACTGTTCTCCCTCCATGTATTTTCCAACTGACCCTCAAGTTCCTTCTTGTACTTTTTCTGTTGGTCCTTCAACGGTCGAGATTAAATCTCTAATCAACGACTAAGATTAGATTTTGCTTGATCCATGACTTTTGGAACTTTCTAACCTAGTTTTATATTATTACCCATTAATATTTTATTTTTCCTAAGTTTAGACTTAGGAACTCCATTAAAAATATTAGTTATTTTAATATCTCTCAAATTGGTTAGAATATGCCCAAACCATTTCCGGGTCTTGGAGATCTCATGTGCTTTAGCCTCGCCACCAATTTTCATGGCTAGAGCACTTCCGATGCTACCCCAAATCAACACTCCCTCTTAGCGAACGCTGTGCTTTAGTAATACTCCACAGTGAGCATTACTATGATCATACGACATCGGTACCTGTGTTGACGCTAAGCCTCCCTGCCCAACATCTTCTGCACTACTGCATCCTGTACTGGTGCCCATGGCTCTATCATTGCCACTGCTACATCTGTACTGCAGCTCCCTCTGCATCTGTGCTGCTGCTGGTCCATCTTCCCAACATTGCATCTACACTGCAACTCCCTCTACATCCATGCTGTTGCTGGTCCTTCTTCCCAGCATTGCATCTGCACTGCAAAGTCCTTCTCATCATGTTGCATCGTGCTACTGCTGACTGCTACTGCACTGCAACATCATACCCATTTCTGCTACTGAAATGGATTATTTATCATCCCATCTTATCCTTGAAATAATCAAACTTGGTTCTTCCAAGGGCTTTGGTAAGGATGTTTGCCACTTGTTCTCCTGTAGGAGTGTAGCTCAACTGTACAACTCCTCGTTGGACACAGTCTCTGACAGAGTGACGTCGGATATCAATATGCTTTGACCGATCGTGAAACACTAGATTCTCGGAGAGTTTGATGCAACTCTGATTATCAAACATTATCCTAGTCGCCTCCATCTTTCTTCTGAATAGGTTCACAAGCAGTTTTCTAAGCCATATGACCTCGCATGAACCTGTGCTTACTGCCATATATTCTGCCTCAGCTGAGCTCAGAGCCGCGGATTTCTGTTTCCTACTGCACCAAGAGGTCATTCGTGATCCAATATTGAAACAGTACCCAAAGGTACTTTTCCAATCCATTGAACTTCTTGCCCAATCTGCATTAGTAAACCCACTCAATCTGATATCCTTACCCCTGGTGTACAAGAGTCCATAATCGACTATTCCCTGTAAATACTTGAGAACATGTTTGGTTGCTGCCTAGTGCGCCCTCTTCGCCTCCACCATGAATTGACTGAGGGTGTTGACAGTGTAGCAAATGTCTGGCCTGGTTTGACCGGATACATCAGGGACCCTATAAGCTGCCTGTATAAGGTGGGATCAACATCTTTGTCTTTTGATGCGTCAATCTTACTCCAGTTGGTTATCATTGGAGTAGCCATGGGTCTACAATCCTCCATCCTGAATCTCTTCAGGATTTCTGTAGCATATCTCCCTTTCCCAAGGAAGATCTCCCCCTTTTTCTACCAAACTTCCAACCCTAGGAAGTAATGCATTCGTTTCAAATCGTTCATGTCGAAATCCGTGGCTAGATTCTTCTTGCAGTCCCCTATGAGCCTGGATGATCCTGTCAAGAAGAGATCATCCACATATAATACTAAGATTAAAGGCTCATTCTCTACAACTAGATAGTAGAGATTTGGATTTGCGTCACTCTTGACAAATCCCATTTTCTGCAAGTAGCCATCGATTCGCCCATGCCATGCTCTACGTGCCTGTTTCATTCCATACAAGGCTTTCTTCAATCTGCATACATGAGACTTCTTCTCATGTGTCTCAAAGCCCTCTGGTTGTTCAATGTATAGCTCTTCTTTGATTACACCGTTCAAAAATGCTATTTTGACATCCATCTGATGAATCTCCACCCCATCTGTGTTGCAAGAGATATCATAGTTCTAATACATCTATACCTGGCTACTGGGGCGAAGGTCTCTTCATAGTTAATTCCTTCCTTCTTAGCATACCCCTTAGTGACAAACCTGGCTTTGTATTTCTCAACACTGCTGTCTGCAGTGTATTTAATCTCGTAGATCCATCTCGAACCTACCACTGGTTTGTCTTGAGGCGTTGGCACCACCTCCGAGACATCGTTCACCATTATGGAGTTGTACTCCTCTACCATCGCACCCAGCCAAACCTGATGTTGAGCTACCTCTTGAAAACTGGCAGGCTCCCCATCCTGAGCTACTAATCCCTGATATCTAGTTTTCGCTCCCTCTTATTGTGCCGTGGCGCACCAATGAAATCCTCTGCATCTCGCACAATTTGACAAAGTTCCCTGTTCGTTCTTCCTCTGCCTGTGTGTGCTTTTGTTACTCTTTCTCATCCTATGATTCTTCTTGACCCGAGGACAAATTCTTTTCTTCTGTTGGTTGAAGAGGTTTGACGAATGGTTCCTCTTTTGACTGCTCCTCGAAAGGCATTTCTCGAGACTTTTTGAAAGCTCTATCTTCTATGAACTTCACATCTTTTCGAACTACTACCTTCCTGCTCCTTGGAATATAAATTCTGTATGCCATAGCGTTCTCGCTATATCCCACTAGATATCCTTTCTCTGCAGTTTGATCCAGCTTCTTCCTCTTTTCCTCGAGTATGTGACAATATGCTAAGCTCCCAAATATCTTAAAATGACTGACTTCAGGCATCTTCCCTGTGAAGACTTTCTCTGGAGTAATCTTGCCCAATGCCCAATGATGAGTTCTGTTTTGAACATAGACTACTGCGTTGCATGCTTCTACCCAAGAATTTTGGCATATCCTGATCATACATCATGGCCCTAGCTGCTTCTACAATCATGTTCTTTTTTTCTGCTACTCGATTCTACTCCGGATGGTAAGGAGTTGTTCACTCTCTTCTGATGCCCTCTTGAGCGCAAAAATTAGTGAAGTCCTTATCGACATACTCTCCACCATTATCTGAGCACAAAACTTCTATTTTCTTCCTAGCCAGATTCTCCACCAGAGCCTTGAACTCTTTGAATCGACAGAAAACCTCGTCCTTGGTTTTCAAAAAATAAATCCAAGTTCTCCTTGAGTGGTCATCAGTGAAAGTAAGGAAGTATTCAGCACCACGAAGAGCTTTAATGGACATGGGTCCGTAGATATTCGAGTGTATCAATCCTAGTACACTCTTGGCCCTGTTTTTACTTATAGGAAACGCTGCCTTGGCATACTTTCCTAGAGAACATCCTTTGCATACATCTTCTTGTTCCATACTAAGATCCGGAACTCCTATTACAGTGCTCTTGAGAATTATCAGAGCCCCATGGTGCAAATATCCCATTCTTTTGTGCCGTAGTTTGTTCAAGTCCTTGTCTCCATGACTTCCTATTAGTGCTATTGGTGATTCTAGTTGTAGTTTGCACAAACTGTTACTTTTGATCTCGATTTTCACTTTCTTTTTCCAACTCGGGTGTTTGACGTATACTTTCTCCTTGATGAAGAGAACGTCATAGCCTTTGCCTTGAAGTTGCGACACAGAAAGTAAGTTCATCCCCAATCCTGATACATGCAACACATTTGTAGCACGAAACTGCTCTCCCGTTTCTGTTTGAAAAACTATGGTACCCCTCCCTATTGGAGTACATTTTGCCTTGTTCCCCATGGTGATTTGAAAGTTCATCTTCTCCTTCCGATAACCTGAGAAACATTCCCATATTCCTATCATATGCCAAGAGGCCTCACTGTCTATATACCGTACCTCTGATGATGCAGAGCTAGTCAAACAAGCCACTTCTTTTTCCAGCCTGGAAGCCAACATAGAGAAATCGAAATCTCTTTCTCTTGTGCAATTTTCTGAAAATCTGTGCGAGTCTCTTGACATAGATGCCTCTGCATCATGGTCTCGACCCATAATTGATTTTCCCTTCTTGTCTCTGATTATGTCCTTTGATACCTTGTGAAAATTCTATCACTACAACAACTGATTTATTTTACCTACTTATTTTCAATCCTGGTACATGCAACACATTGGTAGCACGAAACCGCTCTCCCGTTTCTGTTTGAAAAACTATGTACCCCTCCCTATTGGAGTGCATTTTGCCTTGTTGCCCATGGTGATCTAAAAGTTCATCTTGTCCTCCCGATAATTTGAGAAACATTCTCCGATTCCTGTCATATGCCAGGAGGCCTCACTGTCTATATACCATACCTTTGATGATGCAGAGCTAGTCAAATAGGGCCCCTGTTCTTCCAGGCTGGAAGCCAACATAGAGAAATCGAAATCTCTTTCTCTTGTGCAATTTTCCGGAACTCTGTGCGAGTCTCCTGACGTAGATGCCTTTGCATCATGGTCTCGACCCATAATTGATTTTCCCTTCCTGTCTCTGATTACGTCCTCTGATACAATGTGAAAATTCTGTCAATGCAACAACTGATTTATTTTACTAACTTATTTCCCAATAAGTTATTTATGAAAATCCTTCAGTAAACATTAAAATAAATTTTGCTGCAGATAACACATCATAATACATAAACAAACACATGCAGAAGAACAAACACATCGACACAAATATTTTGGACAATTAGTCCTCGAGAAAACCCAATGTGGGAAAATTGGTGTAGCAAGGGAGGATTTTATTATTCAATAATTCTTCAGTACAACTGGGTGCCAAACTGGGTTACCCAACAGAGAGAAAATTCTTCAGCACTTCTCCCAGTCTCAGTGTCAGCCTGGTTGACTTTTGCGTAACTCCCAGACCCTCTGTGTCAGCCCCTGCCTCTCTGCATCAACACTGAGCCTCTCTGCGTCACCCACGTAGGCCCTCCGGTGACTACGCAGTTTGCAACCTCTGCGTCTGCCTCTCCAACCTCTGCACTGTTCCCCTGGTGTTGTTCCCCACTCTCTGTTCCGTAGTTGTTGCCTCCCACTGCGCTCTAGACCACTAGTTTGAATTTCTCAACTAACCCCGCTCTAGAAATCGAACTGATTGGTCTCTCTCCGTGTATTTTCCAACTGACTCTCATGCCTCTTCTTATACTTTTCCTATTGGTCCTTCAACGGTCGAGATTAAATCTCTAATCAACGACTAAGATTAGATTTGGCTTGATCCATGACTTTTATATTAATACCCATTAGTTTTATATTAATACCCATTAATATTTTATTTTTCCTAAGTTTAGACTTAGGAACTCTATTAAAAATATTAATTACTTTAATATCTCTCAAATCGGTTAGAATCTGCCCAAACCATTTCCGGGTCTTGGAGATCTCATGTGCTTTATCCTCTCCACCAATTTACATGGCTAGAGCACATCCGATGCTACCCCAAATCAATAGATAAGGAGCCCATACTTGTTAAGATTCGTGGAAGGGTTGGGAATGACTATTACTACAATGCTAAACTTAACAACGAACTTTGGCCTGAGCCGGTGAAATTAAGGCGAATCACCTCCTTCCTTGAGACTTGACATTGTATTATATGCATGGTAGAGTAGGATGCATTGCATGCTGATTTCTTTACTAGAAGTAACATCATATGATTTTTGTCTTGGTAGATAAATGCATATTTTATTTTCTATTGATTTTATGGCCTAACATATTAGAATGTGTGATAATGAGATGTCTTGAAAGCATGTTGCCTTGTGTTTTTCCATCTATTATGTGTGTAGGTGATGGGTCTATGATAACCAAGAGATTATTGGAGTTCTCGTGACCTTCTGTTCAAGCAGCTTCACCCACTTGTTTGAGAGATCACGTCCCAGTTGGAGCTAGATGTTATCGACCATTTTGTGGGTAATAGCTTTAGGGGAATTTTTTTTTCTCTAAGATGGTCCTCAGCAGGTAGACAATAGCCCCTTGCAACCACCAACTAATTCATTGTGCCATCTTCTCTGCCACTTGAACCAGCCATGTGGTCCCTTGCCCATTTGCCATGATCGTATGTTTGAAGGTGGGCCTCTCAAATCTAAAGGTATGCCTTGTCATTTGGAAATTGAGTATTGTAGTTTGCTTGTCATGTATACTTGTGGGCATGGATTAATGGGGGGATTCAACGGAAAGAATGGGCTAGGTTTGTGCTTCTGTCCCCTAGATCCCTCATAGGAATTAACTTTGGATTCTAGTCCTGCGGGATCTCTTTTACTGGCCATTTGGTTTCAAGGATGGTATTTCATGGAAAACCCTGATTTTGGTTGCGTGGTCCCACTCCCTTATCCACTTATATTACTCTTCTTCCATTCATTATTACTTCGTTCATCATTTCTCCCACCTGGGTCCACATTCCTCGATTGGGTCTACATAGGGTTAGCTTGCCCCTTCGACTTGCCTACACCTTGGATGATGGCTTGGAATCAAGCCTAGAAGTTGATGTAGTTGAAAAGAAAGATAAAAGCATATATGGCCACATTCAACTGGAAAATATACCACGAAATGTAAAAGATGGCCGGGAC
The DNA here is from genome assembly GCA_000404065.3 of Pinus taeda. Classification (NCBI taxonomy): domain Eukaryota; kingdom Viridiplantae; phylum Streptophyta; class Pinopsida; order Pinales; family Pinaceae; genus Pinus; species Pinus taeda. The sequence continues at coordinate 121,704 of APFE031478839.1, forward strand.
CAACGTTGCACGAAGCGGGGACGTGGAAGCTTCACTTTCTAAAAATCTAGGAAGCGAAGCATCTTGGAAGTGTCTACTATATATATATATTTATATTTTTTTGCATTTATATTCAAAATAAACATCCCAAATACCAAATTAGTTGTAGAAGACATGAAAACATGCGTATTTTTACATAAATCAAGATAGATATGGCATCCATGATTCCATTTTACATCAATTATTAATTATTCGAGCATCAACTATCTATATTCTAGCAACTACAAATATACATCAATTTTTTAGGCATATTATAATACAGAAAACATAAAGCATATTATTTAGGAAGTGAGCAACTGTCAACATTAGTCATGTCCAAAATTCAAGTAATAATGTCTACAAAATAGGCCACTTGGCCACCACCAAAACAAAAGGGTTCAAATTCACAAGTAGCCTACGTAAAGCATATTATTTAGGAAGTGAGCAACTGTCAACATTAGTCATGTCCAAAATTTAAGTAATAATGTTTACAAAATAGGCCACTTGGCCACCACCAAAACAAAAGGGTTCAAATTCACAACAAGCCTACAAGTCTAATGATTGATCTATGACAAAAGTAGTAAACTGTGAATATATCAACTAATCTCTCCTCCTTCCACCACGAAGAGAACGTGGCGGTGGGCCTCCACATGGTGGCAATGAAGAAGATGGTGCCTGTGGAAGTTGTGGCACTGAAACTGATGAAGACGAACCCCCTGTTGTTGGTGTTGAACCATGGAACTCGAGAACCAAGGGACCAGATGGGGTTGGCATCTCAACTTGATCATCATCATCTTGGAATTGCACAAAAAATTCATAGAAAAAAACCAGGTAACAAAAAAATTAAAAAAAAGGAATTAGAGAAATGCTTTATAAGCAAAATTGACACATTTGAATTCAATGGACATGACACTTATTGATTGAATTTTGAAATTCATACCACAATGGACATACCTGGAAAAGAGCATCCTCTAATTGCTGTAATCACAACGCTCATCCTCCAAATTGGGCTCCTCTGGATTCTTGTCCCAAACCTTAAGGTCTTTATTATGCTTTGCATCATCACAGTAATGGGACAACAATCACAAGTTATAATGAACATAAACCAAGCTCTCTGCCCAGTCTAAACTCAACCTGTTCCTTTTAACATTGTGGATGAAAGAATAAGAGCTCCAACACCTCTTTGCAGAAGAAGTGTTTAACACTTGTGATAGCACCAGCAATGCCAAAGTCTGTAAAAGTGGAGTAGCACCTCCATGCATGTTCCACCACTCGAGAGAAGAAAAAGTCTCTTGATCTCTAATTGCATGCACACTCCCAGATGGACTAGTGCTAAGTGTATAGTTGCTCAACTGTCTTTGTACCATGGTAGTCTCCTCCTCATCAGGGACTAATTTATTCAATGCAATCATATATTTTTCGTGAACCTATGGATCTAGGTGTGGTTTTCTCCTACTCCCATCCCAGGTGTTGGTGTTGAATGCCATGATGGATGATAGTATTTAGGTGTCAAAACCTATGCTAATGCATGCAATGGAACATTTAGCATTTCCCATCGGTTTTCCACCTATGCACGAATATAATTGTACAAGGTGATATCTCTAGGCTCAACAATGTCTTTAATCTGCCCCAACATGCTATCCATTTGCTCATACACCTCCCCAATTATTGGTCGATCTGAATCTACAAACTTGATCATGTAATAAATTGGTTTGGTGATTCTCAAAACATATTAACCCGTGACCAAAAGTACATGTCAAGAATAGTGTCCTTGGCTGCATTAGCACCATTGTTATCAGTGTTGATTTAATGAGTTGCTTCCCTCTCCTGTAAAGCTCATTAATCTACCAACATTCTTTATGCTTCACAATATCATGCATCAAAAGGTTTAATGTGTGCACCAAGCAACTTGACCAAAAGATGTGTGGATGAGTACGCTCAATAACTTTTCTTGCTGCCTTACAATTTGCTGCATTATCTGTGGTCACTTGAACCACATTATTCGGACCAACATATCTGATTGATTGCAATAAGAGATCTGCAATGTTTTGGTAAGATGCACTAATGGAGGAGGAGTCATGAGATGTAATAAATACTGCACCACTAGCAAAAACACCAGGAACATTTATCAAATGTTGGTTTCTAATATTTGTCCACCCATCTGATACAATGGATACCCCACAATCCACCCACTCATTTGTAAAATGTGTTAAATCTCTTTGACCTTTGCCTTTCCGCTTTCTAACAACACTGTTCTAACTTTCTCATAGTTGGGGGACTTGTATTCTTTTGGGGCTTCATTGATGGCCTTTACCATTTCTGTTGAAATTTCTAAGTCTAACCCATTAGGAATCCCTATTGCATCCTCTAGCTTAAATTCTCCTACTTGTTTATTACATTAACAAGTTACTTATAAATATAAATATCAAAATAAACATAGATGCAACCTTAACTCATATACAGATCATCAACTGAAACACGGGAACACACACACAAGGGACATTGTTATTTTTGGACAATCGTCCTTAGAAAAACCCAATGTGGGAAAACCGGTGCAACAATTTTGAGGGTTTTATTATTAAGCAACTTTCTTGAGTACAACCAGGGTGCCAAACTGGCGCACCCAATAGAGATTTCTACATGACAATAATACCTCTTCTCGGAAGCAGATATTCAGCTTCTCAGCACTAGTCTGCCCCACGAAAATCCTTCCAGCACTTTTCCAAGGTTCAACGTCAGCCCTGCTAGCCTTTGCGTAGCTCTGGAACCCCCTGTGTCAGCTCTCTGCCTCTCTACCTCAACTCTCTCAACCCATGCAGGCCCCTCAACCTTTGTGTAGTCTCTAGCTGCCTTTGCGTAGCCTCCTCAATCACTACGCTAGCCCTCTGGCACTATCTTTGCCTCTCTGCTATGTACTCACTGCCCCTCACTACAACTCAGATCACTTGTTCGAATTTTCTTTGTAAACCCTGCTCCAGAAAATTGAATTGACTGATCAATCTTGGTGTATCTCCAATTGACCCTCAAGCCTCCTCTTATACTTTTCCTGTTGAGTCTCCAACGACAGAGATTAAGTCTCTAATCAATAGCTAAGATTAGTTTCGGCTTGATCCATGTCATTTAGAACCTTCTCACCCAGTTTTATATTAATACCCATTAATATTTTATTTTTCCTAAGCATAGACTTAGGAGCTCCATTAAAAATATTAATCTCTCTAGCCAGGTGGAATTTCCTCAAACCATTTTTGGGTCTTGGAGATTTCATGTGCTTTAGCCTCTCCCCCAATTTTCATGGCTAGAGCACATCTGATGCTACCATAAATCAACACTCCCTCTTAGCGAGGAATGTGCTCTAGTAACGCTCCAACTTTGAACATCACACTGATCTTCCAGCACTGGTGCCTGTGTTGACGCTGGGCTTGCTGCCCGACATCCACTGCACTGCTTCCTCCTGTACCGCTGCCCATGGCTCTGCCACTGCCACTACTACATCTGTACTGGAGCTCGCTCTTAACACGCTGCATCATGTTGCCCATAGCACTAGCATTGCTAACTGCTGCATTGCAGCTCAGTTATCGAGAAGTAAGTAACTGATCTACGCAACTACTGACATCCTTGTCTGTCCAAAAGCTTGCGGATGCTAAAGCTACTTTTGCTGCTATCTTGTGCTCCCTTTGCTGCGTCTGCGCTGCTGCAAACACCTCTATGCCTCTCGCCTTTCTACACTGCTACAACAACCTCAATGCCTCTCACACTGCTGCAACCCCCACTGCATTGCTACAAACCTCGACACCCTAGCACTACTTTGTCGCTCCATCCGCATCTTGCTTCTACTGACATCTGTCATCCTGCTACTGTCATTCGGGGCTCCTGTAGCCTGATATGATCGAAGAGGTTGGGTACCTCAAGAATTTTTGCCCTCATCTTTTGTAGCCCTCCTGACTACAACTCGATGTCACCCCACCTCTTATCTAGAGTTGGATGAGCACTCATGGCACAGTTGTCATCCATCCTGACTTCTTTCTCCGCCTTATTTGAAGCTTCCTTGGAGTCAGAAGCCTCTCCCTTATTCTTCTTCCCGGGACACTGGGTTGCATAATGACCTAGCTCCCCACAATGGAAGCACTTCACGTTGGAGATTTCTTTCTTCTTCCTCTTCCCTTGCTGTCCCGCAGATGCCAGAGCGACATCCTGCTCATCCTCTTTCTTGATTCGACCTCCTTTGCTGCTACTTCCTGCCTTGGTCAGCGGTTTAATCTCTTCTTGGCGAAGAGCTGCCCACATCTCTTCCCATGCTCGAAGATTAGCTCAGCCCAAAGTGCTTTGGACAAATGTCTCCCAATGCTCGGAGACTGCATTCAGGGCGGTCCTCACCATGAATACCTGATCTGGCGTGGCCCCTATGGAAGTAAGTTGGTCTCGAATCTCTTGCAACTTGCTGAGGTATAGATCTATCTGCTCCCCCTTTTGCATCTGATACAACTGCAACTGATTCTCTAATAGCATCTTCCTCTGCACGGAAGTGCCTTTGATACAATGTCAACAAAGTATCCCACATCTCCTTTGTTGTGTTCTTTTCGGCAATATGTGGTATGACATGATCCTTGACCCCATTAAGGATAATTCCTTTTGGCTTTGCCTTTGCATCCTCATACCTCTCATTATCAGCTGGGTTGATTGGGATAGCCATGGTTCTCAAGGCGAAGCCGTTGATGTGATGTCTATGCAGAACATACATGATCCTAGCCTTCGAGATGACAAAGTTGGAAGCCCCGTCCAACCTATCTTGATCCCTCAGTCTGTTCAATGCCATCTCCGCTCTTCTTTCGAACTTCCTCTGAGTCTCTACTTCCCTCTTGGAAGTTCTCTCCTAGACTCCCTCTAGGTCTCGATTTCCTTGCTGGAAATCTTCTTGCCAAGTGTCGATCCGCTCCTCTCTGATGTTCTTTGCAACTGCAACCTAGATCTGGATTTCTTGGTTAGAAATCCGTCAAGGCAACGACTCTCTCTACCTTGGTTCTGTCTTGTTAGGTACTGCTCTACTCTGACAGAAACAACACCGCACCAACTTCCCAATCCACAATCTGCCCACAGCTTCATAGGCCCCGACAACTGAAGAACCGAGCCTCTCAATTTTGCGTAATATCGACAAAAGCTGAATCACTCCTTTGGCCAATTGCGTCAAGCATACCTGGCTGAGTAGGATGACGTGGCTCTTCGTGAGCCTCTTTTGCCTCTCTCTGCCTCTGCGCTGGCCCTCTCTCTGGCTCGAAATGATGACTCATGCCCTCTGCGTCACTCCTTTGCTGCCTTCTCCTTAGGAGCAACTCTGTCTCTCGGGGTAGTTGCTACTGCTGCAAATTTCTAATATTGTTGGTGCCTTCAGGTCTCCTGTGATCTGCAATCCTATGATACCATGTTGAAATTTCTAAGTCTAACTCATTAGAAATCCCTACTGTATCCTCTAGTTTAAATTCTCTTGCTTATTTTTTACATTAACAAGTTATTTATAAATATAAATACTGAAAAAAACACAGATGCAACATTAACTCATATATAGATCATCAACTGAAATACTAGAACACACACACAAGGCTCTGCGTAGCTCTAGAACACCCTGCATCAGCTATTGGCCTCTCTGTGTCAGCTCTTTGACCTTTTGCGTCACCCACGCAGGCACCTCAGCCTCTACGCAGTCTCTAACGGCCTCTACGCGACTCCTGTTGCCTCTTCGTAGCCTCCTCAATCACTGTGCTGGCCCTCTGGCACTATCTCTTCCTCTCTGCTATGTACTCACTGCCCTTCGCTGCAACTTAGATCACTTGTTTGAATTTTCTTAGCAAACTACGCTCCAGAAAATCGAACTGACTGATCAATCTTGGTGTATCTCCGATTGACCCTCAAGCCTCCTCTTATACTTTTCCTTTTGAGTTTTCAACGGCCGAGATTAAGCCCCTAATCAACGACTAAGATTAGATTTGGCTTGATCCATGTCATTTAGAACCTTTTGACCCAACTTTATATTAATATGCATTAATATTTTAGTTTTCCTAAGTTTAGACTTAGGAACCCCATTAAAAATATTAATTATTTTAATATCTCTCTAACCAGGTGGAATTTTCCCAAACCATTTCTGGGTCTTGGAGATCTCATGTGCTTTAGCCTCTCCACCAATTTTCATGGCTAAAGCACATTTGATGCTACCACAAATCAACAATTTCATGCCAATAGGGAGAGTGAAGCACATTGAATGGCACACTGCAAGCACAAATAAATCAAACTATCTTTCCATCCACATGATCCCTCCCAACAACATTCAGGATATCCCCTATTGTTCTTTTACCTCCAGAGCTTGCAAAATTACCATGAGGAGATGAGCTACCAAATCCAGAGGCTGCACTTGATTCAGATTGAGTTTTTTGTTTCTTGCTTTTTAGTTGTGCAACCTCCTTTATTCGGATGTATTTTCTTCTTTGTTCAGCTGAAATGTTTGGGCAAATTTGAATCCCCACAACACCCTTTTTTTCATCACTATCCATCACCCCATAAAGATGGCTCCTCACACAGGTATATGAACTACTAAATGGTTTTCCTCCATGACAACCATGAGGGCATAAAAATTTGTAGCTTCCACCACCCTTTGCCCCTTCAAGTTTGGTCGCATAGTTCTAGAAGGGTGTCAATGCAACTTTCCCCTGTAGTGTTTCAGTGTTCCCTTCAAGTTCATCCCCTTCCTCCTCATCATACATTGGGTCACTCATATGGGGACCACTATCCTCCTGTTCTTCTTCCCTTCTATTCTTACTCCCCTTTTCCATCATTAAAACCAGAAGTGGAATGATACATAGAAGCGAAAAGAACATCTTGGAATATGGATATGGGTGGTGGACAACTTGCAACTAAATGAGCAAGTAGAAAGAACGGGAAAGAGTAGGAGAGGGAGGAGAAAAATGCAGAAAACAATGACAAAAAAAATGAGGAAGTTTGGGCTTTGCACTTACCTCTTTAGCTCTTGTAGATGGAAGCCCTTCTTTACTCCAAGTTCCTCCTCCTTCTGGTAGCTCCTTGTTTGTCACTCCTCCAAGCTCTCCTCATGTCTCTCCTCTCTTCTCCAAGCTCTCATAAAATAGAAGTGAGCAAATGAGAAATGAAAGGGTCTTTTAATCCCTTCAGTCCTCAACCTAACCCAAGTTGGACCCACCCCCAACAAATAAAAGTGATTTTTTTTTAAAAAGAGCCAAAATGTGGTCCGCACAGCGGAAACGGTCGGCTACCCGACGAAGTGGTCGCGATCCGTATGGGTCTGACTCGGAGCCACCGCGGACTGTACGACTGATCCGTTGTACGAAACACGGTTCAAAATTTTTGAAATGCGGATCGGGCGGTTTGGTTTCAACAGGGCAGGAACCATTTTTTCAGCCTGATCCATGTTTTGATCTGGGGGGTGGGGTGTTTCCTACAACACTGGTCGGGACAAATACATTTAGCACGTGGGCAAAAGCCAATACATGAGCTCTACCCCATTATCATGGCCATCACCCTGGTTCCTACAGGTTCAATGAGCCTTCTTCATCATACAGGAGCCCATGATTGTCTCAACCGTTGGTGGGCGATGAACCGCCCACCTGAAAAGGGGGAATTCACTGCTATATCTTATACATTGTGCTCTAACCCCTTGAGCCCCAAGCAGTGAATCAAAGAAAATCATGAAAGGCAAAAGGCATATGAAGAAGCTTAGAAAAATCAAGGCTGGGGCACCTCATGTACCACGATTTCTTCCTCCTATACATTATAAACCCAAGTGTGGGCTTCGCTCTTATTAGCTACCCTTGTACCTCAACATGTGACCCAGGGCTGGCCCCTCTTATTCCCTACTTCATTCACCGATCTGTCACATGCCACCACCTTTTGAAGGGTGTACCTTGACTATATTGTTCCCTCTAGAAGTAGAAACCACCTAATAGGATTATTGGTTAACCCCATTTGGAGTTTAGGGGACATTGGCACATCACAATGCCCATTATGCAAGGTCAGGGCATAATGAAGTCTCCACCTGTGGTTCATGATTAGGTAAGCTCATTTACTTGATTTCTCTAATGACTTGTTGTACTGGAAGGCTAGGGGATGCATTGGATCTTATACAAGATTGCAGATGATTTCCATCTTGGGTTTGGTCTTCCTATAAAGGGTCGTAATCCTCCAGAGGGCTACATTGGGACATGCAGGGTGAGTGTTGAGAGCCATGGGCCTTCACAACAACATATTGCACTCCATGGATCCTCACAGCCATTCAGAGATTGCTCGTGGTTCACTTATTGGACGAGAAGGATGCACCTGATCCATCATGCCCAATTGACCCCAGATCTACACCATAGACTTGGCAGATGATCTAGGACTTTCACGATGATGTGGCATCACCTACACAATCATCCTAGCACTTGTAGGTAATCTACAGGCATCTTCGATTTGTTAGGAGACCCACGAGGACACTTGTGTGCCCCCACTTGTCATTTGGAGCACCATAGGTTATTACAAGGGGCTAACCCCTTGTCTACTACTTTTGAGGGTCTTATTCTTCATTTTGGCACCCATGGACCCCATCAGGCCTCTTAGAGGGGCCTAGGACATGCATAAATTATTATTTGACCTCTTGAGAGGCTTACTTTTTCATTTATGAGGTAGTTTGGTAGACTTGTCGATAAAGTTGAATTATTAGAACATTATGTTATTTTTGGGGCTTATGTAGGCTAGGGAGGCTAATTCGAACTCCTAAATTGTATATAAATAAAAGTGAGATGAGCTCATTTACTCGTCATCACTTTGGTTGGGATGTCTTATCTCTCTTGAGATTTTCACACTTTTTGTAGAGGATGAATTGGAGCTTTATGGAGGAGTTTTGATGTGTGGATATTGGTCTATCTTCTCTTGGAGCTTCTGTATTGTCAATTGTGAATGATTGGATATACTTTGTTACATGTAAGTACATGTTTTTTAATGTTAAAAATTGTTTACTTTTGTCATATACGTTGGACTAGGATTTTCGTTGTTCTAGGGCTAATTGCTGCATGCATTTATTGCTTAAAATTGTGGAATCTGTCTCTATTATATCATTCTCGCAGTGTATGGGCCATGTAATATGAGCGAAATATTCTAGGGGTAAAATTTGACCTTGATAAGCCATTCCTTTTGGACATCGAAGTATAAAAGCTACAAGGTTGCTTCTTCTTGAACTAGAAGGCTAATGAAGTGATACTGAGGCTTCGTTGACTGGGAATCAGTAAATCCTACTCATATTCATCATAGACTCCATTCTCCCAAAGATTAAGGCATTGATCTACCAAGGGTGGTCACTAAAACTCATATTCTTTCACCTCCTTCCAGGTCTAGCCAAGTTGGGGTACATAGGGCATCAATTTCCCAACAAGCCAACCATCAAAATTTTGAAGCCATTTTGACGGTGGAGTTGGGAGAAAAGCAAGCCCTAGCTCCGGGATCAAAACTTGCCCTGCCATCCCCAAGGCTAGTGCCTCATAGGGTCAAAATAACATCTTCAAGTGAAAATACTTATTTGATTCTTTCTCCACCTTGTCTAGGGTAAGAATATCATTGGGTTGCTACATTCTTTCTTCATACCCTAGACTGGGTCCACTTGGCCTCGTGTGGCCCTGCTCCGTTGAAAGATCATTCTTCATGAACCATCTGGGATACCAATTCTAACAAGGATATAGGGATAGGGGAACTCCTTCACAAGTCTTATCCCATTGACCTAACCCTCAAATCCTCTCTCCCTTTCCCTATAATACTTAGTACTTTGCTTAGAAAGCAAGCAAGCTCCATCCTTCAAAATACTTTGGGAAAGAGTTTATAGGGTCTCTCATATCCATTGACTTATCCTTCATTGGTGACTCCATACATACCGGATCTCCTCACGTCGGTGAAATTTTGTAAATAGAAGGGAGCCTTAATTGAGGTGATATTGGGCTAAGTCTCCATTTGTTGCCCTTGGCATAGCATTGGCCCTTTAGGTCCCTTGCTAGTTTGAGCGTTAACATGTACCATTGGCGATGCCACCACTGTGTTGCTCCTCGGTGATTGTTGAGTCCCAATTACTTGTAAAGAATCCTTGGCCCCAAACAAGGCACTATCTAGTGGCGTTACAATGCCACCTCCTCTCTTGAGATTTTCACACTTTTTGTAGAGGATGAATTAGAGCTTTATGGAGGAGTTTTGATGTGTGGATATTGGTCTATCTTCTCTTGGAGCTTCTGTGTTGTCAGTTGTGAATGATTGGATATACTCTGTTACATGTAAGTACATGTTTTTTAATGTTAAAAATTGTTTACTTTTGTCATATACGTTGGACTAGGATTTTCGTTGTTCTAGGGCTAATTTTTGCATGCATTTATTGCTTAAAATTGTGGAATCTGTCTCTATTATATCATTCTTGCAGTGTATGGCCATGTAAGATGAGCGAAATATTCTAGGGGTAAAATTTGACCTTGATAAGCCATTCCTTTTGGACATTGAAGTATAAAAGATGCAAGGGTGCTTCTTCTTGAACTAGAAGGCTAATGAAGTGATATTGAGGCTTCCTTGACTGGGAATCAATAAATCCTACTCATATTCATCCTAAACTCCATTCTCCCAAAGATTAAGGCATTGATCTACCAAGGGTGGTCACTAAAACTCATATTCTTTCACTTCTTTCCAGGTCTAGCCAAGTTGGGGTATATAGGGCATCAATTTCCCGACAAGCTAGCCATCGAAATTTTGAAGCCATTTTGATGGTGGAGTTGGGAGAAAAGCAAGCCCTAGCTCCGGGATCAAAACTTGGCCTGCCATCCCCAAGGCTAGTTCCTCATAGGGTCAAAATAACATCTTCAAGTAAAATACTTATTTGATTCTTTCTCCACCTTGTCTAGGGTAAGAATATCATTGGTTGCTACATTCTTTCTTCATACCCTAGACTGAGTCCACTTGGCCTCGTGTGCTCCGTTGAAAGATCATTCTTCATGAACCATCTGGGATACCAATTCTAACAAGGATATAGGGATTGGGGAACTCCTTCACAAGTCTTATCCCATTGACCTAACCCTCAAATCCTCTCTCCCTTTCCCTACAATACTTAGTACTTTGCTTAGAAAACAAGCAAGCTCCATCCTTCAAAATACTTTGGGAAAGAGTTTATAGGGTCTCTCATATCCATTGACTTATCCTTCATTGGTGACTCCATACATATCGGATCTCCTCACGTCTGTGAAATTTTGTAAATAGAAGGGAGCCTTAATTGAGGTAATATTGGGCTAAGTCTCCATTTGTTGCCCTTGGCATAGCATTGGCCCTTTAGGTCCCTTGCTAGTTTGAGCGTTAACATGTACCATTGGCGATGCCACCACTGTGTTGCTCCTCGGTGATTGTTGAGTCCCAATTACTTGTAAAGAGTCCTTGGCCCCAAACAAGGCACTATCTGGTGGCGTTACAACGCCATCTCCTCCAACAAACTCTTGCAAGAGTATGTTGATCATCTTGTGATGCCATGTACAACCATGATATCAAATGACCCAACGAGTCCGCTCACAAATTGACCAACTACTTGCGCTGACTGAGACTCTCCTAAAGAATGCATGCGCTCGACCACTGGGTCAAGTATACCACCAATGCTGTAGTCACTCTGTGTATCCTGTAAGTGGTAGGTAGTCCCACTTGGATCCCAATGCCAACCCGGGCCTTCAGTATCCCCAATGCCTCAATGTGCCTGTTGACTGTCACCCTAACCTATGACTAATTGCATACGCCTAGCTCACTCCATCGAGCACCTACTCAGAATCTCTCGCCATCCAACCCCAAGGGAAGCATCATGAGCACGAACTCCCATACACAGAACTAGTCACCCATCCTGCGAATGCTGCCCCTTGCGTAGCTCATGTCGCCTCATCTCTCTGATTCGTTCGACACATAAAATTTGTCAGGGTAATTCTGTGTTTCTCTGTCCACTGTGCAGAGGTAGCCTAACAATGTTGCAAGCCTCGTCTATATAGGCCTGAAGAGAGATTCTATTTGGAGTTAGTACAAGTCGACGGACGATCTGTGCATTTGTCTGCTCTAAATTGGTTTCTGACTGAAAAGATGACTGCTTGTCCTCCTCCATTATGGGCTCAAACATGAGTCATAGTCTGCCCCTCTACGATTAGCTCACAACCACCTATGTGTTCTCCATGCTGCTGAAGGTGGCTATTGTTGTGGAACTTAGTCGTGGCTCATGGTACCACTGTGTCTCCTAACACATCATCAACATATGGCTCCATGGGTGTAGGCTCTACTCTCTCCACCATGGTGTCAACTGGTGCTATCAAAGAGGTCTCCAATAGTGGTGACTCTTGCGCCAAACTGGGTATATCGGTGTGCTCCTCACCATCTTGTGTGTCCTCATGCTCCACCTCCTCCTCAGTCTCCTGACATCTGAGTCTCAATCTCCAGCAACAGTAATGCGTCCTAGCTCCACGGTCTGACTGATCTTGTCCTGCCCACTCCCTATGAGGGGGTGTGGTGTCCTTCAGATTAAATCTCTGTATGAGCCTCCATGTGAACACTCTATAGGATTTGATACGCGCATGTCCCAAAGGCAAGCCCTCAATACCACCATTCCATAACATCTCCATCCAAGTGCAAAGTGGCACATCTAATGGAATCCACCTCCCTCATGGGGTTTAGCCAGAAGTATGCCGCAAGTTCCTACACCCACTTTTGACAAAACTCCTAGCTGAACCATCAAAATGGGTAATGGTTATTTTTCCCACGATATTCTGTACGCCCTACTTGGGTTGATCTCCGTGTATGATGTGAATGGCTTCACCCATGGCATGCTTATCTCTAGGGTCTCTGCCATAGAAATGAAGATGGCTTTGGTTTATTCCCTCAGTGCTACTCAACTGGGCCGAAAGTTCTTATGGCTTCTCATTGTTTCGATTGACTCTCTCCTAGAGCTATTGCATACTCACTATCCCTTGAGCCATGTGTTTGTCTATGGTTTCACCCATCACTGTGCATACATGCTCAAACCTTCCATGATCTTGCTGGCTAACCCCACAGGTAGCCAAGATCATGCTCTGATACCACTGTAATGTTCCTATTTGGAAAATTGACATGCAACTCTGAAATATTACGACAACAATTAAACACCCATAAATTGCACCAGAATTGAGCCAAATTGAGTCATTTTATCATCAAGAGGAGAGTACAATGCATGGAATGTGTGCACCCAGGCTTTCCAAAGCAAGCTAGAATATCCCAGGTCAGAGAGATGCTGTCCGGATGCAAGGAAAATACTTCTCCTCAATGTTCTACACTGGCCTTGGAAATTTTGCAACTGTTGATTGGAAGAAACCCTGCTTTGAACCCCCAAAAGTGCTCAACAAATTCTGCCAAATTAATCTTGGACTCTCCACTAGAAGTCCATAAACACCCAAGAAAGGTTTGGTGTAGTTCCAACCTTCCAAAATCACACTCAATTCGTATGAGCTCCTCCACTGACTGGAAAATTCGTCGTACAGGAAATCAACCTTTGCAACCCCTCCAAAATACTAAGAAAATTCCCCCAACAAGCCTTCTTGCACCTTCTAGCTAGCCAACCCCCAAAAATTCCTTAGCCACGTCTCCCCCAAGATCAACCCTCACACAGAAATGCGTAGTCCAGAACACCATCTGTGTAGGCGCTAGAAGAATAATTTGACTTGGACAACGTTCACACCCTCAACCCACAAATCCACTTGAAATTTGATGCAAAATGGCCAAGGTGTAGTCCTGCAAAAACCCAAAACTAGCTCAACTGAAATTCCTTTCCACGAGAGTACGTGGTCCCTTTTTTTGCGACCAGATTGCTCCCCAGAGCTCCCAAATTTCCTGCAATCTTCTTTGGAAAGCCTCCAAAGAATTATGGCAATGCTCCCTAGGGTGGCACTCAAGGTCCATCGAAGGAGGAGTGAGATTTTCCCTTAGAAATCTCTAGTGTTGAACAACACTTGTGACTTAGCTAAACAACTTGAGCATCAATGGTGTAGAAGTCAAATTAGCAAAAAGTCTCCTAAAATGAGGCCCTCAACATCTATTTATCTTGCTGCCCCCTTCATCCTCCATGTGGGCCCCACAAATTGAGTTCCCTCCTCTCTCTCTTCCCACCAATTCGAACTCTCCTAAGGGGTACAAATTTCCCTAGGAGTGACCCGCACATTCCACTTGCGCTTTGATTTATTTCCTTTTGTAATGTTCAAGAGCTTCTTTCCTCAAAAGATTGAGTGGATTTTTCCTAATCCACCTTTCGTAAGTTTTAATGCCAAAATATCTCCCAATCGCTAAAATTGCAAAATGGAAATTATTCTTAACAAAATTAATTAGTTGGGGATATCACAGATGAAATAAGACTCAACAAAACAAATCGCTAAGATATTTTGCAAGAATGTCTACAAACTACATGGGTTTCGAAAGTCGTTGTTAGCGATAGAGAAGCCAAATTCAAAGGTGTTAAGTTATTGTATGTTCTATGCTTATAACAATTTACTTCTTTTTCTTATTATATTCCACAGATTAGCAATCACATGTACATAAAGTAAAGTGCAGATAGAACATTAAACGATCGACAGAAAACAAGCCAAGACAAGAGACACAAGATGTGGCGGCTAGCCAGGGAGAAACCCCACAATGTGTGGGGAAACCCTTTGATCAAATCTTCTTTTATCTTCAATAATTCAGCAGAGAGAAATAGTAAAATAAATCTGATGCATATCAGCAGTAGCAAACCCTAGATCAACAACATCAGCATTAGCGGCTTCATTATCAAACTAGGGCAGACGATATCTCACAAACCAACTGTCAGATTGACTTCATTCCACCACCAAAAGTTGCAGCTTCCAGAGGAGGTTCAGATGAACCTACAACGCAGTTCGGATGAGGAGATCTTCTAGGCCACGCAAGTCAATCTTTACTTTTGCAGTTGCAGCTTCAGTTTCAGCAGTTTCCGGCTTCAAATTAAGGCAGTCGATATCTTGCAAACCGTTCATCGGATTGACTTCATTCCACCACCAGAAGTTGCGGCTTTCAGAGGAGGTTCAGATGAACCTACAACGCAGTTCCAAAGAGATCTTCTAGGCCTCGCAAGTCAATCTTTACTTCTGCAGTTGCAGCTTCAGTTTCAGTAGTTTCCGGCTTCAAACATGTGAGAGAGAGAGACCCATTACAGTGCAGTAGAGAAGAGACTCATATTTGCGCAGTAGAGAGAGAGAGATGTGATGAGATGGTGAGTCCAAATGAGGAAAATTCTCCTATATTTATACACAATGTTGGTGTTTGAATAGATGCGACTGCTGGGCTTCTGAGCTTACATGAGTTGTAGGTCGGCTTGATAATAATTCCATAATCAAAATAAATTCATATCTCCATGAATACTTATCGGAATCGGATGATCTTTATATCAATCCTACACCTCTTGGCGAGAGGAATCTATAAAAATATTATTAGCCATGAATAAGATGACCCACATGAAGTTTTGCCCTGGTTGCCAATTTTAACACTCCCTCTCAACCATGGAGAACTTCATCTGCAATCTGTCTATCGATCGTTACTATTCATCCATCAAATGCACTGCACTGTACAGCCTGACCCTTGCCTTGCTCTGCTCTATTCTGCCTGTTCTGCTTTGTCTTGTTCTGCCCTGTACTGTTTTGCTCTGTTCTACTCTGCTCTTGCATTGTTCTATTCTGCTCTGCTTTTGTCCGAATTATGAAGAAGAAGAAATGATCGAGGATGTATCATACTAACTCAAAGTCAGTCTCAGAGTATGTACCACTGGTCCC